>LPNX010562775.1:20307-34394 GCA_001517045.1 Pseudotsuga menziesii | reverse complement strand
TGTTGATGGTGATGGTGAGGATGATGATGATGATGTCCATGATGTTGATGGTGATGACGTTGATGGTGATGATGATGATGAGGATGATGTTGATGATGAAGGTGAGGATGATGATGATGATGATGAGGATGATGTTGATGATGTTGATGGTGATGATGATGATGAAGGTGAGGATGATGATGAGGAGGAGGAGGATGATGTTGATGATGTTGATGGTGAGGATGATGATGATGATGAAGGTGATGACGATGATGAGGATGAGGATGATGATGAGCATCATGATGATGATGTTCATGATGTTGATGGTGATGATGATGATGATGATGATGATGATGTTCATGATGTTGATGGTGAGGATGATGATGATGATGTCCATGATGTTCATGATGTTGATGATGAGGATGATGATGATGATGTTGATGGTGTTCATGATGTTGATGGTGATGGTGAGGATGATGATGATGATGTCCATGATGTTGATGGTGATGACATTGATGGTGATGGTGATGATGGTGATGATGATGATGAAGGTGAGGATGATGATGAGGATGATGAGGATGATGTTGATGGTGATGATGATGATGAAGGTGAGGATGATGATGAGGATGATGAGGATGATGTTGATGGTGATGATGATGATGAAGGTGAGGATGATGATGATGATGAAGGTGATGACGATGATGAGGATGAGGATGATGATGATTTTCGTGATGTTGATGGTGATGGTGATGATGAGGATGATGATGATGAATGATGATGATGTTCATGATGTTGATGGTGAGGATGATGATGATGATGTTCATGATGTTCATGATGAGGATGATGATGATGATGTTGATGGTGATGATGATGATGAAGGTGAGGATGATGGTGATGATGATGAGGATGATGTTGATGATGATGATGGTGATGATGATGATGAAGGTGAGGATGATGGTGATGATGATGAGGATGATGTTGATGATGATGATGGTGATGATGATGATGAAGGTGAGGATGATGATGATGATGAAGGTGATGACGATGATGAGGATGAGGATGATGATGATGTTCGTGCTGTTGATGGTGATGGTGATGATGAGGATGATGATGATGAATGATGATGATGTTCATGATGTTGATGGTGAGGATGATGATGATGATGTTCATGGGCCACCCCATTATAAACATGGATAATATTTTCTTCAAACACTTAATATTTCCCATCCAGTGCAACCCCAGATAATTTTCATGTTGTTCTGGAGCCCACTGCACCACAACTTGTGAATCCCCTACTCTTGACGGGATAAAGAAAACCCCATAGTGCCACCAACTATGCGAGTGTTGGATCGAGATCCATCTTTCAACTAGCCTTTCAACTCAGTATCCCTCCCAAGCATTATGAACAACCCAGCTCCAAAAAAACCATTCGAGGCAACTCCGTCAAAGAACCCTACACCGTGATTGTATATCAGATTGGGGAACAATTTTACCTTTGGAGAGATGTTAGGTGAAGGAATGTTCCATTCAGACACAGAGTAGCTAATCTTCAATGATATAACCTCATATTTATGTCCTTGGATAGCAAAGGTTTCCCCCTATTCCTGGTCTTCCAAATTTTCCATAAAATATCTTAGACTTATATTAAATAAGATAACAAGGTAATATGAGTGACTTGGTTGGATTAAAGTTTCATAGCTAATGGTTGAAATGCATTAGCTAAATTACCACTATTTCTAACAATTTTTTATCTACTTATATAATTGTTCAAAAATAAAAATAAAAAAACTAATTTTAAAACTTAAAGTGAAAGATAACCTCTATTCATCACCAATATTAAAAAAACAAAACTCAAACCATCTAAAATAACTCATTGTTAAATATTAAATAAAAACTATTCATCATCAATATTAAGAAAAGTGTAGTGTACACCATCTTAAATAAGTCATTATTAAACCTCAAAAAATAGAGCTAATATGGTCAATAAAGAGAAAACAATTAGGGAAAAGTTAATCCTTACTCCAATATAAAAATAAAACATTAATTTTAATTAATTTCAATTAATTTTCTAAACATATTTTGACTTTTTCTTTTAAAATCATACTTTTACGGCATGTTGTTGGGCTGTCCAAATAGGAATGTTACAACCACTTAAAAATCTATATCTTTAATTATATGTTCTCGTACTTTTACACAATGTTAGACCCTCTTAACAATCTATACATATAATGTATATATTTTAACATATACTTCCGTACTTTCACAATATGGTGTAGGAATTATTGGGTGAAAGGAAACTGTACTTTCACACAAAAACTGCGTTTAGTTTAAATTCAAAAATCTATTCCCTCCAAATGATAAGGCCGAGCCTATGCCTATGTGTCTGCTTTGTACTTTGCTTCGGATTCAACATGCCTATGCCTTGGAGTATGATAAACCATAGCAAATTCAGCATTATATCCATATTTTCAATATGCTCATGTTTAACGGTTCGTCTGATTGTGCTGCACACATCCATTTTTTATGAGATTTTAGAAACAGATATGGTTTTTTTTGCAGATTCTAAATATGTAAATTTTAACAAGAATATATAATTTTTCTATTTTTTTCTTATTTATCTTCTGTCATCACTCATCAACTCAAAAAACACACTGGTAGTGTTTCATCCATATTTCTTTCGTTTCCCAACCATTTAAAAAAAAAATTGTATGGTGCACTAAAGAACACCAACTTCTACATGCTATAAAAAACCCATTTCCAAATAATTGCATTAAGACATTCAAATGCTGCACCCACAATTGACGTACAGTTTTTGAGGTTTGATCTCTTAGATAATTAAGAAAAAAATTAAAAATATTATTTTTATTATTGGAAAAATAGTCGTGCACTAGTCCTATATGTTCTATATACGTATATTGGTTTTCGTAAGTTTATTCCATCATTTAGACACTCAAACGCTGCACCCACAAAAACATGTACCTTATAATTTGTCCAAAAAATAAAAAGTGCCCGTTAAAATTTATCTAACTTTACATAGTTAACAGCATTTTCAATAGAAAAAAAAAAAATATTTGCAAAGGTCATTCAATTTCCTACATTTCTTGTTTTTTAATGATCGCAAGATTCATTGTGTAAGTGTATCAAAATATCCATGCAAGTTGATGGATGCCCGTTTTTTCAGTTTTGTATTGCATCTAACGTGCCAAAAGAGACCCTCAACTTCTTGCACACACCCTATTGTAAATATTCCACGATGAGAAAATTTTGGAAAATTAACTTGAAGTATTGTAACTCGAAATATTTTTTAAGATTAAACAAATAAGACTTTCTTCAATGTGAAATGTGGAATTTTAGTTAAAATATAAAAATTAAAATATGGTATTTCTGTTTCCAAATTCCAAAAGTTTTACATTATTACGATATTATCTAACACTATGTTGTAAACACTGTAGAAGTTTTATGGTGAAGAAAACTTATCTCTACATTTGCATTTTTCAATTCATATTCAAAAGGTGAAATTAATTATAAAACAGAACATTCAATTAAAAATATATATAAAATACTTCAATTAAAGTATTGGGAAACTGAATCACTCACTAAATACATGATAAAAAAATAAAAAATAAAAAACAGGGTAATATATTTGGTAATATTATAAGAGAAGTGCCCCTGAAACACTCTAGCGGAGGCCTTTACATGTAAGTTTACATTTTTTCCAGAGATTCCAAGAACTCCTCCAAAGAGTCCCAGCAATATTCTAAAGTAAGCAATATTTTATTTGTTTACTTGCAGTCGTTATATTTTACACAGTTTCTTACAGTGTTTATGTAAGAAATTGTAGATATTAAAAAAAAGGCATGTGTTGTCTGAATCTGGTAAATCAAGAGTGTTTGAGAAATGAGGCCAATAGACCTGGATCTGCATGAATCGATCCACCAATCACACATAAGCTGTATACCAAGCACAAGTAAGCTGTATACCACGCACAAGACCAAAGAAAGCAAGTTTATGTAGGGAAGAGAATGGAAAGATGGATTAAACAAATACACTTCCTTTCCATCTCACGGTCACAACCATTCTTATATATTGATCAGATTTGTTAACTCGACGAAGTATATGGGAATCAAAATCTAATTGCCTTAACTTAAGGATCATATGAAATAATTAATCTAGTATTTAATTTGAAATAATTAATAAAATAACTAAACACTTTGAGAATTTATATCATTCCTCCAAGTAAACATTATGTTACATTATAGATATCTTATAGATTACAAATATATATATTTATTTATCCTTGTTTATCTTCATCTTTCTTTGAGTTGCATTTTCCTCTTCATGAAATTCAATGTAGAACCCTGAATGGGAGAATCATAATTTTCTATGTATCCCATGAGCAATGTATCTGGCTTCTATGCCTTCTATTCTTTTGAGAATGCAAATTTATTTTATCGTGTAATCTTAAATATTTGAAATATTTGAAAATTTGTACTTCAGTTCTCACATAGGGCAGTTGTATGCACTCAAATCTCGGGACTGTTCATTATATGTTTTTTCAATAATATACCATCCATCCAATTCTGTAAGTAGTCACAGAAGTCATGTTCGTAGTCCATCCATCAGCGGTCTCCAATTTCAGTTGTGGTTATTCAGATTACAGAAGTAGAGTCATTGGATTTTTCTTAGCAGATCATTTCTACAACACAATGATATCACGTTCAGATATGATGCAATAACGAAGATAAGCAGTTGCATTATATTTGCAAGATGAAAGAAAACGGTTGAATAAAAAATAAATTCTAGCTATAAGAATAATGGCATAAAAATAGGATCCGTGTTTCATTCATGCTTTTTGAACTTTGAAAAAAAATTTAACCAGGGATGCCTTGAAAGGTTCAAACAGAGACCTACTTCAATTTCAGACACTCGCAAAATTACATTTAAATTACAGGACTATATTGGCTTTTCCACTTATAGAGATGTTATGAACCGAAGTATCCATCAACAAAGAATGTCAAATGATGAGTACACAAAGCTTATGATCTCCTATTTTCTTTAAATGTATAAATTTGCAATGACAAATAAAGCCTGTAAATTCAGAAGTATAATGATGTTGGCAGTCTATGCCAGTTCAAAAAGGGCAATTCAAAACATCTAGCATTCATATTGCTAATGAAAATTAATTGTTCAGTTGCCTATAAATATGTATATGCAACTTTAAAAGCTTCAGTGGATCCTTCAAATGATCATTATTTATCTATTTTAACACTAATATGCTTAATATAAGTATTATTTATCTATTTTAACACTAATATGCTTAATATAAGTTTTATATACGTAGCTTTCAAATGATCATGATTTATTTTAAGATTGATAGGTTTAATATATAGTGAGAGAAAGTGTGTGTTGACCATTATAGTTTATACTTGGTCACAATTAATTTATAAATGTGAAGTCGTATATGGTTTTGTTTATTTTTCATTTTTGAATAAAGATGTAAACACCTCTTTAGGGTTAGTGTTATAGCTTTTCTAGTAAATGTGAAGTTGTATATGATTTTGTTTATTTTTTCATGTTTGAATAAAGATGTAAACACCACTTTAATATTTAATATTAGTTAGATGAGGTGAAGTTGGTTGAATTAGTGAGAGTTTTAAAATAAAAACTTACATCTATTGCTTATAAAATTAAGAATTTTAGTAACATATTTTTCACATAATAACCTTTATAACCCGAAACTAAATAAATAATAGAAAATTTGGTAAAATAAATCTCGGAACTTATTTTTTTTATATAATTAGAGGTAAGATTATTTCCGTCTTTATTGAGAGTAACAGGGAGATTCCTTATTATCCATGCAGGATAGGATTTCCCTTCTCATACAACTATTTGCATTTGGTTGCATCATTGCATTATGATAAGTTATCTTTTCGTTGCCTTCTGATTAAAAAAGGGCCAGCTCAAATTTGTAAAAGTCAATTATTTTGATGTGTTCTTGCCATTCACAGCTTGACCAAAGCGGAGACCAAACAATATTGACAGAAACAAAACGACTAATTTTGCTTACGGATTCCAAAGAATGGAGAAACAAGGAATTTCATCCAAGTTTTCGAAATCCAAATGAAAATGATCACGTTAAGATGCAAATTTAAGAATATAAATGATAAATTTGAAACTGTTCACTTCAATTCAATTTTATTGTGACAGAATCGATATGCACGCCACGAGAGGTGCAGTGCAATTTTTATTTAGTAGATAGCCATTGACATCTTCAAGAGATATTTGGCAGCAAGAACAGAGAGAGATTTAGCAGGATACATTGGCTCCGGGATCGACACCCAACTGACTACAGATTTTGTCGTAGTAGTTAACTCTGCTACTTACTTCGCCACTGTTCCCACCGTTGCATTCCCCGCTGTTGATGGCTTTGATTGTCGCACCGAAGCCCTGCCCTCCGGTTATGGCGGAGTGGCAGTTGCTGTTCTTCATCCAGAACCACACGGCCGTCTTGAACTAGATGGTGGCGTCTTGGCCCACTTTCTCTGGGTTGTTCAACCCGTCGAACCCAATGCTTTGCCCCGCTGCTCCATAGTTGTAATTCCTGCATTAACAGTCCAACAGTCAGTCTTAGCCTCATTCTCCATTATAGATCAGATCGGGATATCTGTTATAGTAAGTGCAGTAGGGCTTATCATACGTACCAGCTCAGCTGGAGAGGTCCACGTCCATGGTAGTTCTTCCCACTAGTACACGGCCATGTGCTTGAACTCTGACAGTATATTATTGGAGGATTTATCTCGTTGATGTAGCACAGCCCTGACATGACAGAGAAATTAATCAGAACAATTATAAATAGACTTTGAATATCTAGGAAATGATTGAGCATAAAGAACCAAATATAGGAATAAAGAACCAAATATAGGAGTAAGGAGCAATCCTCCCTTGGACGGAGGAGGAGCGTTGACTTTGCTCCTCCTCCATCGGACGGAGTTTCGCTCCACAGCTAGCTTACTCCCCAAATATATACCTCCGGTTTCGTGCATTACATTCGCGAAGAAGGCAGCGAGTTCTCTCTTCTGGACGTCGCTGGATCCGGTGGTGCCAAATCCGGAATAAGCACTGGCCGCTGCGATGAAAGCATTGTAAGTATAGAATCCCTTGCCTTCGCAGGAGCTGGCAGCTCCGCCGGCAAGGCCATTGAATACACTCTCGAAAATTATGGTGCCTACGCTTCCACCTCCGCCACTTGGAGATCCTCCGCCGGAAGTGGAGCAGGGACCGTTCTGGCAGCCAGTGCCGCAGTAAGCAGAGGTCGTCCCACAGTATCCAAACTTGCTGCAACACAGCCCGCTTGCACAGCCACAGTTTTGAGCATTAACACCCACGCCCACTAGTAGCAGCACTAGAACTAACACGAGGTTGCGGTGCAGGGACCCACGCCAGCTGGCCTATCCAGCATGAACGTACATGCTGGATAAGCTCAGCCCTTTCAATACGCCTCAATACTGCTGCACAGGCGCCTACCTGAACAACTGCTCTCCCAGCAACTATTCGAAATTCTTCAAGGGGCAGTGCCCACAGGCGTACAGCTATGCCAAGAACGATGACACCAGCACCTTCACCTGCCCTTCTGGTACTTCTAATTACAACGTCGTCTTCTGCGGTTAACGTCGTGATATGAGAGTAAACATCATTATAAGTAAATAAAGTGACCTGATCCCTGTAGAATCAGATCAACATATTCAGAATAAGAATGCTCTTCAATTCACAGTTGTATGCATTATGAAACAGTGTATACAGTTGGGATCGACTGAATGATCTTAGTATAATAAGAATATTCGGGTGGAATTTGCTCTACTTTCAGTATTTTTATTGCTTTTTTTTTGTTATTGTGGTAGCTGTAATCACATTAAAATAGCTATAATCCTAGAATTAGCTTTGTGTGGCTTCTTTTTAGTAATGTGGAAGTATTTTGATAGCCATTATCATCGCCATAAAAATCCTTAAAATTTCACATTTTATTAGTCTATTTCTTATACCAGATTTGATTACTGGAGACATGAATTAGTCAAAAAATTTAAACATAAATCTTAAAAATACTTATTTTATTAGTCTTTTTCTTTTACCCCATTTGGTCATTGAAGAAATGAATTTAGTGAAAGAATTTGAAAATAAATCTTAAAAATATTTATATTATCAAATGAATCTAGTCAAAAAATTTGAAAATAAATCTTAAAAATATTATTATTATCATTCTTTTACTTCATTTTAAATAATTAAAATGATTAATTAAGGTTTTTAAATGTAAAAATATGATAATAAAATGTATAATGTTAATTGTGTAATGTAAATTATATTTATAAAATCAAGTATTATTAAAATATTTATTCAATAAAAAATTATAATTATACTTATTTAAAAAAATTTATATTTATCTAAAATCTAAATAGTTAAATAGTTAAATGTAAATAGATTATAATATATTAAAAAAAAACATTTGTTTCATTAATATAAAAAATAGACGAAGATGGAGTAGACTATTACTGATCCATGAAGAAGACTATTATTGATAAAAATATAGTGGTCTTCCCCCATATTAGGTGTGAGACTCTGTCATAACAAATGTTTTGCCTGAAACCTACCATGAGAGATAGTTTTGTCCATCTAAAAAGGGTTTTCATCTTGAGAAGATTTGATACTAAGACCTTTTCTCCGTGAAAGGTTCAACCTCCTTGACCTGAATGTTTGTCTTTATATAGCCCCTATTGAAATACAAGCTCTAGCCCCTTTCCATGAGTGTCTCTATGTGTATGGCCTATGATCCTCACGTTAATTGTAAAAAAATTATATTTATATTTATCTAAAATTCTAAATACTTAAATGTAAATAAATGGTAATATATTAAAAAAACAAATTTGTTTCATTAATATCGAGAGTATGTGTGCTTTGTAATTCATATTTTTAATTATTTAATACATAAAATGTATGTATATAATAAGTTCTTTGTAATTCATATTTTTAATTATTGTTTAATATATAAAATGTATGTATATAATAAGAGAATATATTAGTTTACTATCAAAATATTATTTTCTTTCTTCAAGTAAGTAGTTTAATTATTTTTGATAATGAGGTTACTATGTGTGATGAATAATTGAACAAAAACATTGAACCGAAAAAAAATAGTGTTGAGGAAGTTGTGAACCAATACATGCTAAATAAGTTATTATCTTGGTAGTTTAATTCTTTTTTATAATGAGGCTACTATATGTGATGAACAATTGAACAAAAACATTGAATGGGAAAAAATAGTGTAGACTAAGTTGTGAACCCATAAGTACAAAAATGTTCCATGAATGGATGAAGTTCATTCATGTACATAAATGTTCTATGAATGGATGAAGTTTATTTTCAATTTTTTTCAAAATCTTGGAAATATTTTTTCTAATTAAATGATAAAGAAAATCTTGGAAATTGTTTTAGAACTCCGGCAATGGTTTAACATGACCTTGTCTAAACCATTGCCCGAGTTCAACGGAGTTCTAAAACACAACTCAAGTGTCTAACTCAGTGTTGAATGAGGCTAAATGCCTATGGTAGGTGAGAAATGTGCCTCTCCTGCATACAATCATGCAAACCTAGTGCTAACTAAATGTACAACTGACTCTTAACTGAGCTTGACTAGTCACTAACTGAACTCAACTTATGAAGGTTGGTATCGGCACTCCCAGTGGATCCTAAATTGTAGGAATTGATCCACTAGGCTCCTAAACTGATGCATGCAAGTGCAATCAGTGGCAGTAGGCCTCAATTAGTGTTCCCCACACTTTAGTAACTAGAACATGTGTCCCAATTAGGCCAAGTGGACCCAGTGGTGCTAGTGACTAAGACTAGACTGGATGGACTCCCGATTTAGACATGACTCCTGATTTAGACATATGACCAAATTGGACAAGGTAGGATTAATAATCCTAACACCCCCCCTGAATGCTAACTTGGGCAATCTGTGGGCCCTGGTAACTAGGACAATAGGTCACCCATTACATCAAGTAAGGTAAATTAACTTCTCAATACAAGGAGCTGGGGAAAAAACCACATGGGAAAAAACCCCCCCTCTAATTAAGCATGTAGAATCAAGATCAATCTAGTTCTTCTGTGCATAGGTATCCTAGGGCCTCGAATGTGAACCTCTCCATCATTATGTGTGGAGGAATCTTCCTCTTTGGAAGAAGAATGATATGCTCAACTAAATCAGAAATATAGACAACTACAGGATGAAGGCTGGACCATGTGCCCCACACTTTAGTAACTGGAACATGTGCCCCAATTAGGCCAAGCGGACCCAATGGTGCTAGTGACTAAAAATAGACTAGATGGACTCTCGATTTAGACATGACTCTTGATTTAGACATGTGACCAAATTGGACAAGGGAGGATTAATAATCCTAACAACATAGTGAATTAATTTTGGTAAATTCTTTTAGGTTTGTTGTATCTATACATTTGGAGTTGTAGTATGTGGAAATTAGGGTTTTTTACTAGTCCCAAAACTAGTCTCAAATGAGTTTTCTAGGTAAAACTATAATATTGAAGGATTTAGAGCTCCAAATTGAGTTAATATTGTTGTATGAGAGATATTATAAACCATAGTATTTTTGGTAAACATTTAAGAAGTAGATAATAAAAAATTGATACGAGGCTAGACATACAAGTTTGCTCCCCTCGAAGGGACAAAAGCAATAAGTCTTGGGAAATTAACCACTACTTTCACTTAGCACATCAAAATTAGCTCAAACCTATGGCATTGTAGAGAAGACATACTAGGATACTATAGGACTAAATTTAAGAATTAGAGGGGCTAGAATTATAGGTTTACCTTAGGTGGAAGGTTGACTAACAAGATAGTCTCCAAATTAGGGTTTTAGAGGGTATGTTTTCTTGAAATTAGCATAACTTTTGACTCCAAATTCCAATTTAGGCAATTCAAAAGTTTTTGGGAGGAAGAAACACAAAATAATATGTTGGAGAAAATAATATTATCCATTATATATCATTATTTTTAGTATATGAGTTTGGAAGTTGAGGGTTAAGATTAGACCTTAGTAAAAAAATGGGAATAATACCTATGCCTAATGGATGAAGATAAACATGAAATTGATCTTATAGAATGGCTCAGGATGGTGAAGGAAAATAAAAATAATAATTGTAATGAAAGTATTCATTTTATAGGTGTTTTTTTTTATTATGCATGAGTGTTGATAGAGACACTAACTAAATTCCACGTAAGAATACTTTAAATAATTGTCCTAAAACAATGGATCAAGAACTCAAAAATGGTAGTGAGTCATACAATTGAAGATAATTCCGTGGAAGCTAAAGAAGAAATTCCAAATGAAGGGAATATAATGAAAAATTAAGATAATATCTCAAGAAGAAAGATGAGGATTTTTCCAAGATACACGTCCTTAATGAATCACTTAGTAAGAAGGTTCATAAATTGAAGCAAGAAAAAAGTAGCAAAGGAAAGTGGGAAATGACGAGTCAAGGGAAGAATGGAAAAATAAGGACGAAGAAATATGTAGATTACAAACCGTTCTTGAATGAGGAAACCATATAAGAGTTATACACACTATTAATAAATTATAAGCACAAAATGTAACACTAGATATTCCCTTCCAAATCTATCCAAAATGTGTCAATTGTGTTAATTAATTCAATTATATTAATTATGTTAAAGAGGATAATTACGTACAATTACAATGTTGAATCCATTTTAAAACTCCTCAAAGAAATAAGATCTCAAATAGATCAAGGTGATTAGGTATAGTTTTAACTTCTTTCCTTAAATACTTTTGCATGCAGATATGTAATTGGGTGTTCATGTATATTTTTAGCTTCTTTTCCAAAATATTTTTAAATGCAAATATGTAGTTGATCTATTGAATACAATAAATATGTCCTCAATAACTATGAGATAAGTAACATAGAAGAAGGGATCTTTATCTATTTGTAATAGAGAAGTATTGTATCGGTAGTTTCATAATTGAGGAAATACTTTGAACAATACACTATACATAGTTCATAAGACTCCACTTTAGATGTTGGATGTCAAGGGATGCATCAGCAATGACATGAAGCTCAACACCACCCAACAATATTTATTTTCCAAAGTTGGGTAACACACAAAGGTATAAAGAGATAGGAAAAGACATAATCAATATATAACATGGTAGAGTTACTTATCCATCTAAAGGATAATGTTCTTGTTTGTGAACATCTAATACTAATATTGACAAAGAATAATGTGTTTCTAAAATAATATGGTCTTAAAGAGAGTGAGGGTATTTTTTAGCCAAAACCTTATCTTGACCAACTTTGTAAGCATTTTATGATTGTTATGTTTTTATAAGGATTTACCTATTGGTGAATGTGGAAATGTAAATGGAATTCATTTGGCTAAATGGTAGTGTGTTGTAAGGCATAATGATTTATAAGTGCATAATGCATTTAGGGTAGTAAGTGTTGTACATGTGTGTTTGTGTTAAAATATGCACCCTGACTAACTGCAGAGAGGGCATGGCTATAACATATTGGTTTAATATGACTTGATTTGGATTTCAGAAGGTGGATTGAACACCAAGACTTGAAAAGAAAGAAAAAGACAAAGAAGTTATGGCAGATCAGTGATGGACCATTGGGTAATGGAGTCATAAACATTCTACTCATCAAAGGCATTAAAACTGCTCATCAGACAACAAGATTCATATGTTTATGGATATAATAATAGAATATGTACAAAAAGAAGAATATCTATAGAACATAGATCCTCTGTGTAGAATAAAACTTGAACATAAACAATGATCAACTAGCAAGTCACAACAGACTGCTACTTAAAAATATGTGAATCAAAGGCAATTATTGATCCTCAATGTCTGCAATATATTCAAGCAAGATATAAATGCAAAATGGAAAACAAAGACACACCTACCAAAAAGCAATAAAAATACTAAAACTAAAGCAAATTCAACCCGAATATTCTTATTATACTAAGATCATTTAGTCCTTCTCAATTGTATCTGTTTCACAATGCATACAACTGTGAATCGAAGAGCATTCTTATTTTGAATATGATGATCTGATTTGTTTAAAGCTTGGGAGGGTTAATTAATGTACAATTAGATCTCATTGATACATTATAGAAACTAAATTAAAAGACTTCAATAATAAAATATGGATAAGACACCACACAAATGACTATAATTTGCTACAACTTACATATCTCTATATTCAAGGATTTATCATTTAATTAGAAAACAATTTCCAAGATTTTCTTTATCATTTAATTAGAAAAAATATTTCCAAGATTTTGAAAATAATTGAAAATAAACTTCATCCATTCATAGAACATTTAAGTACATGAATGAACTTCATCCATTCATGGAACATTTATGTACTTATGGGTTCACAACTTAGTCTACACTATTTTTTCCCATTCAATGTTTTTGTTCAATTGTTCATCACATATAGTAGCCTCATTATAAAAAAGAATTAAACTACCAAGATAATAACTTATTTAGCATGTATTGGTTCACAACTTCCTCAACACTAATTTTTTTCGGTTCAATGTTTTTGTTCAATTATTCATCACACATAGTAACCTCATTATCAAAAAGAATTAAACTACTTACTTGAAGAAAGAAAATAATATTTTGATAGTAAACTAATATATTCTCTTATTATATACATACATTTTATATATTAAACAATAATTAAAAATATGAATTACAAAGCACACATACTCTCGATATTAATGAAACAAATTTGTTTTTTTAATATATTACCATTTATTTACATTTAAGTATTTAGAATTTTAGATAAATATAAATATAATTTTTTTACAATTAACGTGAGGATCATAGGCCATACACATAGAGACACTCATGGAAAGGGGCTAGAGCTTGTATTTCAATAGGGGCTATATAAAGACAGACATTCAGGTCAGGGAGGTTGAGCCTTTCACGGAGAAAAGGTCTTAGTATCAAATCTTCTCAAGATGAAAACCCTTTGACAAAACTATCTCTCATGGTAGGTTTTAGGCAAAACATTTG
>LPNX010562775.1:9426-20027 GCA_001517045.1 Pseudotsuga menziesii | reverse complement strand
AAATAAGTATAATTATAATTTTTTATTGAATAAATATTTTAATAATACTTGATTTTATAAATATAATTTACATTACATAATTAACATTATACATTTTATTATCGTATTTTTACATTTAAAAACCTTAATTAATCATTTTAATTATTTAAAATGAAGTAAAAGAATGATAATAATAATATTTTTAAGATTTATTTTCAAATTTTTTGACTAGATTCATTTGATAATATAAATATTTTTAAGATTTATTTTCAAATTCTTTCACTAAATTCATTTCTTCAATGACCAAATGGGGTAAAAGAAAGAGACTAATAAAATAGGTATTCTTAAGATTTATGTTCAAAATTTTTGACTAATTCATGTCTTCAGTAATCAAATCTGGTATAAGAAATAGACTAATAAAATGTGAAATTTTAAGGATTTTTATGGCGATGATAATGGCTATCAAAATACTTCCACATTACTAAAAAGAAGCCACACAAAGCTAATTCTAGGATTATAGCTATTTTAATGTGATTACAGCTACCACAATAACAAAAAAAAAAGCAATAAAAATACTGAAAGTAAAGCAAATTCAACCCGAATATTCTTATTATACTAAGATCATTCAGTCGATCTCAACT
Source organism: Pseudotsuga menziesii (assembly GCA_001517045.1). NCBI lineage: Eukaryota > Viridiplantae > Streptophyta > Pinopsida > Pinales > Pinaceae > Pseudotsuga > Pseudotsuga menziesii. The sequence continues at coordinate 19,407 of LPNX010562775.1, read as the reverse complement.
ATATACACTATTTCATAATGCATACAACTGTGAATCGAAGAGCATTCTTATTCTGAATATGATGATCTGATTCTACAGGGATCAGTTCACTTTATTTACTTATAATGATGTTTACTCTCATATCACGACGTTAACTGCAGAAGACGACGTTGTAATTAGAAGTACCAGAAGGGCAGGTGAAGGAGCTGGTGTCATCGTCCTTGGCATAGCTGTACGCCTGTGGGCACTGCCCCTTGAAGAATTTCGAATAGTTGCTGGGAGAGCAGTTGTTCAGGTAGGCGCCTGTGCAGCAGTATTGAGGCGTATTGAAAGCAACACAAGCACTCCTGCATCCACCCGTTACTTTCAATTCTGAAGGGCAGATGGCATTTATGTTACTGCTGCATCCTATTCTTTTGCAATTAGAGTTTGACGGAGTTACTGTGAGAGGCAGATTGAAGCCATCGACAAGAGAAATATCAAGGAAATCTAGATTCTGGTACTGATTGAGCGCATATTCAAAAAGAGTTGCAGGGACACTTCCATAGCCTTGAAAGTTCAGTAACCCGCCGCAATCACCAGTGTTGCAATTGCCTCTCCCGCTTGCGTCGAAGGAGTAGCCGGTACGACCCCAAATTCTGGCTTGTGTTGTTCTTGCGGCAACGTTAAAACTCCATGTTTGGTCCTGTCCCAACGCTTTACCGCCACCGGGGCTTGCAGCGACCCAAACTGTGTATGGACACTGGTTCGTCACTACCATTGTTGCGCCTTGGGCACCTGCAATTCAGCAAGCAATACTTACATTAATATATTTGTGCAAATAGCATAGCATAGCATAGTCAAGATACAGATGAAATAAATAAATAAACTATATGGTAGCCATAGTCGATCGTGAAGAAGTGAGCACAACCTCAACCTGTTGAGATTGAGCTTACCTTGCAGATAAACAAGAATGGCTAGTAATGTTACTGCCGCTATGATCCAAATGGAACGTCCTGTAAAACTATTTTGCTTCCCCATTGCAACAGGAAAGCATCAACCAAACCAAACAATGTGGAGGGACACTGTGGTTTCCTGCAGAAGCGCCGAGTGCAGGTCGCTGTGGATTGAGGTTCTTTATGAAAGACTGCAGTTGCGAAGAAGAAATCGGCTCAAGTGGAAACTGAATAGCGGTTTTTATGGCTGTTGATAATGTGGGCGGAATGTCTTTTCCTCTCGGCTCTTGGCAAAGACAGGGCCGGATAAAAGGAAATGCAGGGTCTGGGTGATGGCAGAGGGGATGGGAAAGCGGCCAGTGGGACAGGTTACGGCCACAGGTTTATTAAATGGCTGCCTAAAAATTTCAAAAAATTCCGAGAGAATTTCAAAACATTCCGAGAGAGACTCAGGTTTATGGATTGGGTTGAGGTGTAGGGACCCACACCAGCTGGCCTATCCAGCATGAACGTACATGCTGGATAAGCTCAGCCCTCAGTTTATCACCACAATGAGCACTGAGCACTGAGTTCAGCGTTGTGAAAGGCCTGTGAGAGCTGAGCATTGTCTACTGTTTCAGTGTTTTAACTTTTCTCCTGCGCGATTTGTTGTTTGAATCTTGGACAAGCCGTCACCCATGAGAAGAGTGGATTTTGTGGGCAAGTGTGAGGTCTGCACAGCATCACCATTCAAAACTCGTGAGCCACTAAGAAATGGCCCGTGAGAGGAGACAACCCACAAGTTACAACCCGTGACTCGTGACTAGAGTCTTGCAGCCCGAGACAACCGTGACTCGCTGGAGTTTCATCCCGTGAGCAGTGGACACTGGCAGCTGTGGACGGTGCTAGTGGACAATCCACAACGGTTTTTCAATTTTTATGGCCCGTGGATGTTCACTCCTCTTGACTGTGCAGTGTGGAGGTATGTACCAATTACTACCATAGCAAGACTGCTGTTGGATCTACAACTTAGCAATTGCCCTAAGAAGTTGCAATGATACATCGATAAGTTGCTCCAAAAAGAAGTTGTAATGTGATACGTAGATAAGTTGCTCCAAAAAGAAGTTGTAATGTTGTAATGTGATACGTAGATAAGTTGCTCCAAGAAGTTGTAATGATAAGTGGATAAGTTGGAGGGTTGGAAAGTAAAGAAGGAAGAAAAGGAGAAATAAAACAAGCTGGTGTAGAACTGGTGTACTTGTGTTTATCAACACCTCAACAAATATCTTTGTAGATTATTTTTGGGTGAATACCCACAGAAACAAAGGCTTCCATCATATTACATACAACATTTATTGCAATCCCAAAGACTAATCTCTTTATAGTTTTATTTGGATGAATATGAAAAGAAACAAGGGCTTCCATAACATTACTTATAACATCTATTGCACTTCCACTTCCAAAGACTAGGGATGACAGGAATTAATAAAACCCACGAGATGACCATATCTATTGCACTCCCAAAGACTAATCTCTTTGTAGCTTTATTTGAATGAATACAAAGAGAAACATGGGATTCCATAATATTACTTACAACATCTATTGCACTTCCACTTCCAAAGACCAGGGATGATGGGAATTAATAGAACCCACGAGATGATCATAAAGGTCATGGTTTATAGAGGCTCCAAACAAGGATTTGCATAAAACAAGCGAATGAGATTGAATTTTGTCCATAATATGCACATGCCACAAACAAGACCAAAATGTTGTGTGTGCAGTGGAAATGTAAGATGGTTGCATAAAACCATTGAACTAAATTGATTTTTACTAATATATCACACATGGGAATATCTATTGTACCATAGTCATCCATGATTGAAGGCAGTCCTCCCAGGTGAAATGACACTTTGTAAAAGGGAGACAACTTAAGAGGAGAAAAACATGGAGATTTGAACCTCTGTGGGGTGTATGAAATGCTTAGCAATAGTTTTTAACCCTTAAGATCAAATTAAATTGAGTCGACATAGACATGAACCTATAAATGCACATGATATATATTATTGGACAATGTTGTGATTGAGTAATAAAGTGGATGTGCTCTAACCATGACAAAGTGCATACAAGCTCTCTATGGAGAGTCCTATCTAAAAATTCATTCCATGCTCTATTAATATGGCTATCTAAGAGAACTACACCACTTATATTAGTAAGTGCAAACATGTCAATTCCAATGAATTCCCGAGTTGCATGCTTTAAAGCTGCATTATGAATATATTAGGCCATCCTTTGATTTTGTTAGAAACCTTCTAAGCTTGAAATTAGGAAAAAATATTGATGACAATAACTAATTCTGAATGTCCTTGTAACTAAGTGCTCTAGAGGCAAAAAAATTAAAATCCTTACAGAGACTACTATTTTTTTGTCAAAGTTATGAATGTTATGAATAAAATATCTTCGACTAAAAAAACAAACCCTTATTTGTACATACTTCACATAAGCATTTTATTGGAAGAATAATAAGAAAAAAATTCAAAAACCAAAAATGAAAATTGCAGGTTTGGAATATTAGATAACTTAAAATAAAGATCCTAAATTTCACATGTCAATTGTCTATTAGACAAACTGCAAATGCAGTGATACTATTGCCTTTTTCATCCAACCTATAGAGATGTAGTAATTTCTTTCTGCATAGCTAAAAAAGATTATTTTAGAAAGAAAAGCATTGTTATTGTTGTATTTCTCATCCAATTTACTAGCTATGTAGACAATTCTTTCTTCCTAGCTAACAAACAATACTTTGGAAAGAAAAGCAGCTTCACACCCGAAGAATCAAAGTAGATAAATGACCAAAAGCTTTCGAGATATAGAAATTCCTTCTATATATAAGTAAGTTGCTATTCTGTGTTGCGATATGCAATTCAAATAGTTGAAGTAGCACACACTAGAAACAAGTAAGACAAAAAATGCAAGGGAAAATCTTAGAAGTGGACATATATAATTACTTATCTGAATTTTCCCTCATATGTGGTCTTCCTACTCTTCACAGATTCGACTCTTAGCATCTTATATTTGCAGTGCATGCTCCCTATCACCTTGTTGGCATGTCCTCTACTTGTGATGGTTCAATGTTGCTTGGGATTCCAATGAGTGTATTATCATCTCTATGGTTCCCACTTTAGGAGAATCCTCCCTAAATATTCCAATGAGTGTATTATCAACTCTATTATTTCCCACTTTAGGAGCATCCTCCCTAAAGATTCTCCTAACACATCCAATTGATGGAGATTGTTCCTTAACTTCGTAATTTTCTACATGCTATTTTGTGGGACTTCTAATTCTCAAACTATGCTAACCTGTTAACCTCTATTTGTACTTGAAAAAAATCCTATCTAACCCATCGAATCAATGGAGGTTGTTCCTTAACTTTGTAATGGTCTACATGCTATTTTGTGGGACTTCTAATTCTCCAACTATGCTAACCCGTTAAACTATATTTACAGTAGAAAACTTGGTAAGGCCTACATTATTTCTTATTTTCTTAATTGTACGTTTCTTCCTAACTTTTAACTTCTGGATATTGTTTGTAGTATTTATATTTTATGCACTAGAGTAAACATAAACATATACAACAAAATGTAGATGTCTGTAGATATATAGAGAAGATAGGTCCACTTGTAAGGTTTAGATTCTTGGACGTGTTTATGTGTGTGTGTGTGTGTGTGTGTGTGTGTTCGCAATTATATAATAAAGTAAACCCAACAAAGAAGGGAGTTTCTTTATATAGAGAAGGGAGTTGCTTGTAAATTTTATTGTTTTAAATATCTAATTAAAAAATAAATTTAAGTGAAAGTAAACAAAATCCATATAACGTGTACTGTTAATTAACAACTTTAATATCATAACTTCCACTCAAAGTCCTTAGAATTTAAAGTTTAAGGTGTTGGGATTTAAGACACATAACACAACATGGAGCATGTCGTTTCGAAACGTCATGTGGAAAGTAAAAAATTATCATAGAATTGAATATGCATGGCACAACTTATTTCATTTCCAAAATAATTATAAATATATGTACTTGTCAAAATCAAAGGTGATTAATTATTGTATGTTTTGGATTTTGTTAGTCATTATTGCCATATCCTGAGCTTCTAAAAACAATTTAGACCTTATTAAGCTCAAGTTACCCACCACAATCCCTCACTAACTTTCTAACCTTCGAACACTGGATTATGCAATTCCAACAAATATATATTTACAATTTCAACTTTCAACATGAATAAACATTTCACCACTTAAATAATTCTAAATGTGAATTCTAAAGCTAAATGGGAATGATAAAGTAAAATTTTTACCACTTAAATAACTCTAAATGTGAATACCAAAGCTAAATGTGAATGATGAATTTATTTGTAGGACAAACTTACAAAGCCTCAATGTGTTGGGCTTGAAGGAACATAAAACAATGCGACTAACATACACCAAAACTAACATAAGATACTTTTGGCGTGCATTGTGAATACTATTGTATCCTTAAATGATGTTTTGTATGCCCAAGAGGAATCCAAATAATGTTCTTACACTCTAATCCGATTTATCCTAAAGAATCTACCTAGTTGGGCAGTGGATGTGCAATATTATAGCATTGAGGAATATTCCCATGTTCACCACCATGAAAACAAGAAGATTTTTTGTATCTAACCCTTAAAATAAATGCAACCATGATGTTCAAAGAAATAAAACCAAATGAATAGCTAGGATATAATAGTTGAAAATACTCAAGCGTTGTACTAACTGAATAATACAAATAGTAGATCTAGTAGTAACAACACAAATAGTAGATCTAGTACTAATTGAATTTATGGCTCAAATTTTGTTTGCACCAATTAACAACATCGTTTGAATTTGCAAGGTGAGAAGCAGAGTGATTAACTTGATATCTCCTATGTGCACATTTCACGCAAGCCCAAGCACCATCACATGTTCTCCTTTTCCATGTCCCATTTCAAAAAGCTCCATGTGTGGCGAGCATCTATGTTTCTATGAAGGCGAGACAACCATAAGAATGATCGAGTTGATTTAACCTGGCTAGCACAACCATATAACCACACCCAATGTTCTTTAAAAGTGAACCTTCATCTTGATAATTCTTTATAAAGCATACCAAAACAATGTCAGACAAAACCTGTATCATGTGTACGATCATCACAGATGTAGAAATGATACTCCTTAATCACTTCAGGATTATTTTCATTTCTATCAAAACCATCGACATCAAGCTCTGCATGTCTATACATAATATGAACAAGTATATATACCTGATTTGAATGATAATACTCACTCTGTATCTCGTTTTGTGGAGTGAAAGTGTAATTTTCAGCAAAATTGACAATGGATAATATATTTCCTTTTTGAAATACATCTCATGATTACTTGAACTATAAGTCCTGCCATCATGATGAGTGAATGCTTGATATATTTATATATTTGATCCCTGAACAAATTCATAAAATCTGTCAAAGAGATATCACTTTCAACTAAATTAAGCTTTCTTGATGTTGACGTTGAATCTGTAACAGGAGTATAATCAACATAATCATATCTCTTCCATTTCACAATGTGATTTAACAATTGAGGATCATTTGCATCAATGTGGTAGTTAGCATTAAAAAGGGCCAAATCAGAACATTCCCCGTATTTTTTACCTCTGACTCATTGTTTCTTATAGAATACTTGATCATTCTCTCGTGCACATAATATTTTAGATACAAATTCATGAAAAATCGCAAGAGGGGGGTTATTTGGCCAACATTGCATGCCAAAATATCGAAATGTCTCATAATATAATTCGAATTCTACATGGTATCGACAACAACTTGTGTCACAAAATATTCACATCAACATTACTCTCCATAAAAGTTTTGAACATTTCCACTTGAGTGATATATGTTATGTGTTTGGCATGAGTTTCATAGTTTCCTTCCGATATACGACGTCACACAACGTCCTTTTCATTTTGTAAGACACGAGAGTTTAAATGCCAAAACTCTTTCACCCTGCCCCTCACATTATCTGGAAGTCTATCTTGGTAAGGTTGCCTATAGATAACACCCTAACATGCAACTTCATCATCCTCATCTAATTGAACCCTAAAGTTTTTATGCTTCCATAAACGTTTTCTTGATTTTTTTAACATTCTTACAGTTGTAGACAACAAATGACTGTTTACAGTGTTTTTTTCCACAAACCCTGTTAGAATAGCTTTATGAGCAACCATGTAATTATGAGATCACTTTTTTGCAAGTGATCCAAGGACCGATGTCAAATTTTGTGATACAATCTCATTTGATTTAGCCTCTTTGACATTTTGAATGCCCAATAATGTCATTGCATTTCTTAGACATTTTCGCTTTAACAATTTATTTAACAATTACGCGTGTTCTATGATAGAAATACATTCAAAATATTCTTTGACTATCTTTTTTGTTCTATAACGAGTTGTATGATCAGGCATTGGAGGTCCCATTTATTCAATTTTACGTGAATCCATATTCTCCAAAAACGTATCACCAATGACGATATTGTTGCATCTTCTAATTAATCGCTATGAATTGGTAAGTGTGGTAGGATTTTGTATGTTGGATGTTGACCCTGCATAAAAATAAATATAAATTTATCTAATTGTGAACTTTGATTGTTCAAATCAAATATATATAAGTTTATATTATAAAGTAAATTATAAACATATCAAAATTTATTTACTCACCAATCATGGTCTCATTATCGACGCTACCCATAGTTTGCTCCAGATTTTGCATTTCCTCGTCACCTCCATGTTCTTCATTTCTTTCATCAACAAGTTCCTCGACAATCTGCATTCCTTCCTCACCGCCATGTGCGAGGTTCACATTTTGCATTTCTTCGTCACCACCAAGTGCCTCCACGTTTCTTTCCATTTCTCTTTTTTCTCTTAACTTTCTCATGTTCGCATGCTTTATCTCTTTATTTTCCTCTCCATCAGTTCTGGTGCGATCATATTTTCTTTCGCGAGTCCTTCGATTTCCCATGTTGAAGGAATTAAAAACCTAAAATCCAATGCATGAAAAGATATGAGAATTGAGAGTTAAATACATGTTGAAAAAAAAATAACAGCAAGACCTTAACAAGAGTAATATGATAAGCACTCTTGTACGAAAAATTTACCAATTGTTGAATGTGGAACTGTCATTAATGTCAAAGGAGTTTAGTAATGACAAATGAATAAGCAAGGACATGATGGCAGGGAAAAACTCAATGAAAGACAAATTTGAATGACAAATGAAACTTGATGACATGGAAAGTATGATGACATGGCATGTGTTATGAGGCTGGAAAGACACATGATTGTGTCATGGTGTTATCATTAAGTCAGTGTTGAAACCTGACATCATTTTGGAAAAGAATTGCAAGTTTCTCAAAACTTTGGAACTAAGTATGGAAAAATGAGTCAAACTACCCTAAGAGAATGCCCTCCATAATTCATTGTTTGACTAAAATTCCTACACCATGATACCATGCTATAGCTTGTTGAAGTAGATATCTATTCATGGTCTCAGGTTTCCTTAATCGCTTATGAGGAAAAAAGTATAGGTCTGCCAAAACAAGGTTTTGCACTAGAGAAAGTAAAATTACCTAAGTAGTCTCAGGAAAATGCCTGCCATAAATCATAGGTTAAAGTAAATTCCCGCAGAATATGGTCGAGATGTAGTCTATTGATTTTTCTACCTAAACATGATCTCAGTTTTCATTAAGCATGTCTGAAGAAAAAATTATGGATCTGCCAAAGTAGGGTTTCAGGATAAATTTTGGAGAAAGTCCTGAAAATGACTAAGTGTTGGAAAACTGGCTCAGGTGACCTTAGGAAAATGCCCGTCGTACCTAATGGGTGAATTATAAAAAATAATTTGAAACTACCATGCTCTATCTTGTCAAGAAGGATATATTTCCATAGTCTTAGTTTTCACAGAAGGTGTTTGATGACAAAATTAGCGGCCTGCCAAAATAGGGGTTCAAGTTGCTTTTACACGAAAGTAGCAAATCTCCCTAAGTGGCCTCAAGGAAATGCTCGCCATAACTTATGGGTTGAACAAAATTTTCTCACCATATGGTCATTATGTATATGGGTGTTCTGTCTACCTGGAAAAATCTTCACGTCGACTTGAAAGTGCCTGAGGAAGAAGTTATGCATCTACCAAAATAGGGTTTCAGGATAAACTTTGGAGAAAGTCCTAAAAATGACTAGTGTTGGAAAACTGGCTCAGGTGGCCTTGAGAAAATGCCTTCCGTACCTAATGGGTGAATGATAATAATAATCTGAAACTACCATGCTCTAGATTGTCAAGAAGGATATCTCGCCATAGTCTTAGTTTTCATAGAAGGTGTTTGAAGACAAAAATAACAACATGCCAAAACAGGGGTTAAAGAAAATGCCTTGATAAGAAAAATGTCTTTGTGGCCTTAAGAACTTGGATAATGGAAAATCTCGGCTGATCTATGAACTCTCGGTTGCAATATAGATATGCGAAATCTCAACTGAACAAGGGATTTGCAAACTTTCGGTTGAACAAGTGATTTGCGAACTCTTGGCTGAAATGTAGATATACAATTCTCGATTGAGAAATTGATGAAAACTATCTCGACCAAGAGAATATATACACACTTCTCGGCTAAGATTTTGTGGAATCCTGTCGGAATCATGGGCATTTAATTTTTCGGCTCCTAAAATATTCTCGAAGCATTATGTGACAAAACTCTCGGTCGAGACATGTTTTAAATTTTCATACAAAAGTTTAAAACAACTTTCAGTCGAGAGTTTTAATGAAGTCTAGGTTAGATTTTGAGCAAAAATGACTCTCGCCTGAGATATTTTAAATGTCTCGGCTGAGTGTTTTTAGTCAACATTTCCAGCACCATTTCTGCAAATTTCAGAAATGTGTCACTTTAGCAAGGTTGAATAAATAAATAAATAACTATCTCTAAGAAAAATGTGGTACACACAGGTCACCCATTATTCATACTTAACATTTTAAAGTATATGTTGTTGGTGGAC
>LPNX010562744.1:0-85439 GCA_001517045.1 Pseudotsuga menziesii | reverse complement strand
GGTCAAAGTAACAACGAGGGTTTACCGGTTGCGGCCCGGTCCACCGGAATTTGTATTTTTGACTTAATATATGCAATGCATATGCCTATCTAAACCATGCAAGCTGGTTTAAATGCAAGGGGGCGGCCACAAAGTGCTGCGCAGGTTCTTACCTCTCGTCTTATGCTCACAAGCAAACAAACCAGATACGTATGGAAATGACTAATTATCTACACTATCCCTAGGGAGCGAGGCTATCATCTTAAATGAGCAATAAAGAATCACATACTGTAAGAAAAAACTACAGATAGCTGATATTTTTTCCCAAAGCACATGAACTACAAATATTCAAATGACCAGTTAACCGATCATTCTATGACAGCAATTATTACTCATAGTGCAAATGTATCCCAGAAAAGACTGCAGAATAATTAACAAGAACTTAGGTTCGAAACATCAACTATCCTCACAACGCATGAAATACAGCTAAACACGAAAGAGTTCTTCTTCAGCATTATTCATTGAATAGCATTGGTACATTTCACTTCCTTACTCCTTCCAGCAGGCAAAATTGCAGTTTACTTCGAAAAACGAAATAGTTCCTCTTCCGAGTCAACAGTTACAAAATTTGCTAAGGGAAAAAGCCTCTATTTCATCGGGCTTCCCATTATTTAAACAACAATAGATGTCCACTGGGTTCCCTCGGCGCGTGACCTTTCAGCGCTCTTGGCGATTCAGTTTCCTTCCTGGCCGTTTCGTTTTCTTCAATCATTTGAATAAACGTTTTACCTTCTGATAGTAACTGCTGAAACGCTTCAGTGGCGCCTTTGTTATCTGTTTGGGTTGTCTCTTTTCTTGCCGCATGCCGCCTTCGTGACCCCTGTGATTTTCCCTGCATGAAATTTATGCGCATTATCCACTAACTTGAGAAATCAACCATCAAAATTTTATAACCCTAGTGAAAGATTCACAAAGAAATTGGCCTGGCTTTAAGGGCAAAAACTTATGAAGAGAAACGGCTGTCGGGTGGGCTAAAAAATCAGACATCAGATGGGTAAGTTTTGGGGGAGCCGCAACGGCGGGCGAGCACGGGAAGAGAGGAAGTGGAAAACGAGCATCGTAGGTGATCGGGCGGCGGAGGAGAGTGGTTCGGTGGGCAGACTACTCCGCCACCCGCAACGGCGGACGGGATGCAAGCTACGGACAGGCGACGGAAGCTGCAAAGGCGATAGTTCGGGCGTCGGGTGAAACTCAAGTCAGGGCCCGACTTTATCTACCCAGCCACAACGTCGAGTGCACCGGAATTCCCGGGCAAGCGATTCACCACCCGAATCGGGCGTCGGAGAGAAGTGGGTCGGGCGGAGACTTTGTTCTGAGGGCCGCAACGGTGGGTGAAAACGGACTCTACCTCCTCCAAAAGAGGCCCGATCCAAAGAGAGAAAACATCATAGCTAGGATTAAATTTCACCCTAAAAACCGTCTTTTCCCCTGCTCATGCAAAAATTTTAAACTTTGACGGGTACCAGAAAAAACGCACGACTCAAACTAACTTGGCCAAACACTTAAAAGTCGAGCAATCGATTTCAAACACAAGATAAGCTCCAATACGCCAAACTTTCAATCAGTAGGTTTGAGCAACAAATGACAAGGAGGGGTCCCTGAGTTTAAGTAAAAGACTAAAATCGGGGAAACTGGTTGCGGCAGCAACAGTGGGATCAACCAAAAGAACCCTTGGTGGCAGGAAAATTTAACCCCATGTGGCATGGTCCTTACGTCGTTAAACATGTATTAGAGAAGGGCGCTTATGAGTTAGTGGATTATGAGGGAACAACCTTGGCAGATCCTAGAAATGGGCTCTATCTTAAAAAGTACTATGCATGATTTTCATCCAAGGCTGACTATTGTATACTATTGTATAGTTTTGCATAGGTAGGTCTTTTCTTATGGTGATTGAGTTTGTGATTAGTTTTTGTTTCTTTTGGCAGATGTCAATGGAATCTTCCACCTTCATAGGATTCACAGATGGTGCGATCCGTCACACTCAACACTCAGCCTCTACTGCTTGGGTGATTTATACTCCTATGGGTCAGGTATTGTCTTCAGGAGGTGTATGTTTATGGCCCTCTTTGAAGAATTTTGCTAAGTATAGTGTCATTATCGAGCTTCTACGGGATGCCATTTCACATGGTTTTCTCTCTCTTGAAGTACGTCTTGATTTGGAGTTAGTAGTGTCACAACTTAATGGTTTGTACCATGTTAGGGATCCAACATTATTAAGAAGATTCTTACATGTGATATTGTTAGAACGACAATTTGACAATATAACATACATAAATGTTCCAAGAATTAATAATCAAGTTGTTGACTCATATGCTAACTATGTGTTAGATTGGCATTTGTTTCATAGACAATAAGCTCATCACAAACATATATTTTTACACATGTAAATAAATAAATTGATCATCATAAAAGAAAATAATAAACATCCAAAATGTGGTAATACATAGTGTCATAATACAAAAATGGGGCTCTTGAGCCACCAAAATATAAATACACGGTAGTACAAAATGTATCACTCCCAAGTATCTAAGCCTATGGAGGAGGAGGGGGGTTGTGATTGTGGAATGTCACCACGGCTCTAGCTAGCCATCAAAATAACTGCACCCATGCTCGTGGTACACCCATCACCTAGTGCTGCATGGCCTCAGGCAAGTCCTCGACTTGCGCCATGGGTACTCTGCGTGTCATCCTCACGAAGTTGGTATGAATGCTTTGGAGCATTCGCTCTGCATCCACACCTGTAATGTCATCTCCTCTTCCCCTCCGTCTATGACGAGGGAAGCCTTCAGGACACCGTGGTCCTACATCTGCATGCATATGATAGGATGTCACTATGTATTATCACCCAAAAACATGTCTTTTGATTCCATATAATCAGAAAACACAAAAAATTAAATAACTCAAAAATTTGAAAGAGGGTCGAGGTTCATTACCAATGTCACTGTATGCCGATCCTAGTGGTAGCGGCATGTCAGGGTCTCCCCAAAAATCTATCCCTGCATAGGTGTAATCATTAATGGAAACTATCTATCGTCGCCACCCTAGAAAGAAATCAGTTGGATAGGGGTTGGACACCCTACCTCCACCCAGTCTGTGCATCGCATCTACCCAACACCGTTGGGCTGGATATCGAACCCCATGTAGAGGAACATCAACTCTAGGGATCAATCTTGAAACATGCTCGAAGAAGAATGTGCTCATTATGTTGCTGAAAGCAAAGTTTCACACCTTGCCCATCTTGCAGTTGTACTCCAGTCATAAACTGTGGGCCTCATGCACTCCACTGCATAGAACATCAATGGCCACGAGGCCTGGTGGAGTGAGGCTAGCCCCACTATCCTGCCTAGTGTCAGTAGAATGGCCTTTAGGCCTAGCACCTATATGGATTTAGTTGGGATCTGACTCCCCACCTTCTCTGTGTTTGGATAACAATACACTACTATGTACTCATCTATAGTCAAACCACCTCCGGGCCCGCGAGAGCGTAGGTTCACCACTTCCCCCCGTCAGAAAGTCCAGTAATAAGTATATGTCCTCCACTTCTATGGTGAGGGACATCCTGTCTATCTGGAACGAATTTGAGTCTAGATCCCAGTAGTCTACTAGCATCTGCAGCAGTCTTGGTTTGGCCCTTAATCCACCAAGACACCAAAACTTGTAGAGCAGGCATGACCACAAAGCTTGTTGAGCCATTAGATCTTCCCTTGCTTCCTCTTCTACATCACCGTGCTCACGTTCTCTCCATTATAGGACCATCCTGCACATAAAATTTAAGTTTGATCCATTAGAAGACTTAAAAAACATTGAATGCAGCTGCATATGCGGCTGTTTGCTAAACAGTCGCGTATGTACACGACTTTGAGGTCTTTTTCCACGTATATACAGCCCTATACGTGGAAAAATCCTTGATTTCCATGTGGGCCAAGGCACACATCTTAGATTGGCATAGAATCCTAAATGGACCATGGAAAAAGATAAAATTTGCATGAAAATGAAAGAGCAGGGCATGGGTAAGTACCTGGAAAAAATGGTAGTGGATTCCGCCACTGGATCTCTTGGAATCCGTTATTGAAGTTCTGAGCTCAATTGGGTAAAAATTTCAAATGTTATATAATGTTTTGAATTTTTTACTATTTATAGAAATTTTTCAAATTTTTGAAAAATTTTACCCCCTTTTCTATAGTTTGGACCATTTTTGGACTAATTTATGATGTAGGAGACCATTTTGAGCGTCGTTTCGATCGTTACTTTGACCCGTTCATGCTTGTTATAGGTTAAGTTTTACCCCTGTTTTCATTTTGCATGACCCTATGACCGTTTCACTATAGCCTTAGGTATGAACCCATTCTATTATGTCACGAAACCTTCTTGCTGTTTTAGAAGTGGCATGATGTGAATGGTAGAGCTTGACCTTACATGGGTACCCTAGTTAGTGCCTTATTTGCATTTAGTGCCCATGCCGATATTTTGTCCCTTAGGGTGTGGGATTCCATTGTATAGTATTGCCATGACATTTCGCAAGAGCCTCATACTCCTCTTGATCTTTTGCTGGCCTATGTCCCTCAGGACTCCCTTATGTCAAGTTGTAATTGCCTTATCATGAGCTTTGCCTTCCTTATTGAGCCTTACACCGGCTTCCCTGACTTTGAGTTTTAGCCATATAGCCCGAGCGTGTCTCATGTTTAGCCATGCAAAGCCATCTTTTATATCCTTTGCAACTTGATTCCCTATTTTACCGGGAGGGGACTTTCCCCCGAGTGTCGCTATCCTACACATGTATCCTTGCATTGACCATAGGTATGTTCTACTGCTTGGAACTAGTTTGTTTTCTCATATGACACTCGTCTCCTCCTAGTTTGTAACTATAAAGAAATTTTATTCTTTTTCAAGCTTTTTAAATATTTGAAAAAGTCCAAAAAAAAAATTAAAACCCAAAAATCCGGACAAGGAAAGATGTTATCTTTGGCATTTGTCAAGTTGTGTCACCTTCAAATAGAGCACTATATATCACATCCATTGGTTGGGTTAATAGTTTGACTTTAGGAGCTGTACTCATTTATCTGAGTTTATCTCCACCGACTGGTTAAGCTTATAGTCCCTATGGAGCCTCTGTCGATGCCTCCTATGTCGCAGAGATGTCCCAGTTTTTTATATCGAGTCTATGCTACCTATATTCAGTCACCATTCACCGTTATGATCTTGTTCAAAGGAAGTTGAAACCTGAGTTGGCCATTCCTCATTTATCTTGACTTTGCATGTCGACCATTCCCGGTACAGTTCGTGATTCGTGCACCTTATGATCGAGTCCTTCCACATTATACAGCTTTGCTGAGTACCTCATGTTGGATGATGGGGGATGCCTTAATGCCCTCCTTCCAGCGGATTTCATCCCATCAACTTCAGATCATTTATTCTGGGATTGGAATCTAGAGTCATTTTTGAGTGCCTTGAGACTTGTAGTCATCAGTGGTAGGTTCTCTCACCGTCGACAGTTCTTTGGGAATACATCAATGTCCCCTGATCGATGGATTCTCTCAAGTGTTTGACCTCAACACATTTATTCACACTTCTTAGTTTGCACTCTAGTACCTTGATTCCCATTATCATTATCGGTGGGTGATCTCGTGTCTGTTAACGGTATACATCAATGACCGGTAATCAGACGATGGACTACTATTTTCGACCTCGACACCTCTAGTCACATAGTAGGACATGTAATCGTAGCGGTTTGTGTAGAAGACCTTCCAGAGTGGTGGCATCTCTTATATGCTACCTCCTTGATCGTGCCAATGTTCATGATATTTGAGCTCTCGTGACTTGATTCCAGTATATGTCAGACATTTCCAGCCATTATGGAGATCTTGATCCATTATATATCTTCAGCCATTATGGAGATATTGATCCTTTGTATATCTTCATCATGGAGATTCTAATCTATGTATATTGTATGTGGCGATGACCACTTATGTCATATTTTGTATCATGCCTATTCATGGCCATTGTACTCTTATGTATCAGGGATTGCTATATGTATTTGTAGTTATATGCAGATTTGTATCATTGTACTATGCTGATTGGGTGGCTAGTCTTCAACTGGGTTCTTCATCACTCCACTTCTGGGATGGACTTATAATGTATTTCAGCCATCGTATGACCCCTCTAACCTCACACATTAGGGGGCATCTGTTATAGTTGATTTTACCGCACCTGGTGAATCACAGTTGCATGGATTTCCCTTGTCCCTCTCCAGACTCTTTGGACCCCATGGACCTTTTTTATACCTTTGATGTTTCCAATATCATCCCTAAAAACATGCTTAAATTGCTATACGTGACTTTTAAACCCTTTCTCGCGTATATACGCGGGTTTGACCCCTAAAACCGTGTACATCGGGATGTGTGCGAAAGGCCAAATTCTTTTGGAGTTTTCCTTGACATGGATTCGACTCACTTGTCTCGTGGACTTCCATATGCCTTGAGATCGCTTGGATTCGACCCTTCATTGCCCCACTGAAGAGATATATAAGGAACCCTTTGGATACATTGAAGAAGAGGTGAAAATTGAGAGCAAAGAAACTATAGTCCATTGTTGCCGGAACTTATTCTTGAGCCTACATCCCTTTGTCCCTTGGAGCACATTGGTGTTCTTCCCAAGCTTTCCTTTTGCTTGTGAGCTTTCTATCGAGAGATGGAGGATTGAGGTGGTGGAGGCCCAAGTGGGGGATTCAGTTTCTTCGGTTCGCAGATGTGCCGATAGAGGTTGTATTCATTGTAATCTATGATTTTATATTAATAAAAATATCTTTTCCTTTCCAATAATGTATGTTTGAATGAATATTTTATCCATGGATGATTTCAAATGCTTATACGTTGTTGATTATATATGCTAGAGTAGATCTAACACCAATACATATAGCATGCTTGTCTTGTTTACTAATTGTCGAGGAAGTAATTTATCAATTCAAGCTGGAGTTGGAAAGATCAATGGGGATCTACTTCAATCGTCTGGAATAAGGTACTATTTTTTATCCTTTAGTGTTATATATTTGATTTCTCTTGCATATTGGAAGGGATTGATTTCTGGATTCAAGCTGTCTATTGTGGTACCCCAAGCCATAGGAATTTCTCTCTGTAACACTTCATGTTCGCAAGTCCAGGGGAGATTTAAGTGTCAGTTGCTCTGCTTCCTCTTGGAATTGATCCAACTGAACAATCCTTTGCTGGTGTCTGTCCCTTGCCTTGTTGACTCGTTCTAGTGCTTTTAGCTCAGTTTCCTTATTCACCTGCACAATTGAGTGCATCGTCTTGAGTGATCCCCTCAATGTTGTTAGTTGTGATTCCTCCTCGCTGATCTTTGTACCTAATTGTTGCAGTTGTTCATCCAAAACCATGTGTTGAGGCCCAGAAATTCGCAGGCAACAATAGTAAGGGATTCTCCCCAGTCAATGTTCCCAACTAGCCCATGACTGTTTGGTGTGGGGAATCCATCCGGTTTGCGGTTCGGCTACCGTAGGTCAAGTACAAAACAAAGTTCTTTACCGGTTACAGCCCGGTCCACCGAGTTTTTTGTATTTTGACTTAAGCTATGAAATGCAAGTGCCTAATTAACAATGCAGGGTGATGAAGGATGCAAGGAGCATTCACAATGTGATGCGCAGGTTCTTACCTCTCATCTTAGAATCACTAGCATCTAAATCACATACAACAAGAAATTAAAACTACCTACCTAATCTATCCCTAGGGAGCAGGAGTATCATTCATTGGTGAGTAATATATTTTGTACATGCATAATGAAAAGCTACAGATAGCTGACACTTCTTTCAAGACGCATGAACAATTGCAGATTTTTTGAAAAACCAGTTAGCCAATTGTTTTATGAACAACTTTCATTACTCACAGTGGAAAACATCACAAAATATACTGAAAAGCATTCAACAAGAACATAGGTTCAGGAAGTTAAACACTCTCACAGTTAATGAAACACAGCTGAAAAACGAAATAGTTCCCCTTCAACATTGTTCATTTAATCACATTGATACATTCCACATTTCGCTTTCTCCAGCAGGAAAAAGTTGCAGTTTATGATTTTAAAATGAAATAGTTCCTCTTACAAGCAAATGGTTTACAAGTTTTTTCTAGGGAAAAAGTCCTCGTCTAAGTTCTACTTTCAAATATTTAAACTATAACTGTAGATCACTTGGGATGCCCTCCAAACGTATGACCTTTCGGTTTCTCAAACGTTTCATATCTCTCTCTCCATCTTTTCTTTGTATGCTCATGATCAGTTGGGTAACTGTTGGACCTTTCCGTCCTTCAAACGTTTCATATTCTTCTATGTTGTCTGTTATGCATTCATGAACTATTTAGTAACTGATAGCTCTTTTGGTTTCGTGCCTTTGTCGCCTTGGTAGTCCGACCAATCCCTTGAGTCCACCTGCAAATAAACCAACATGCATCATTCATTGGATTTGCGTTCCAAAACAAAGTAGCAAATTATATTACTGAAATAGCTAATCCACAAGAAAATACCAGGTGCGCCATCATCAATTTACAAATGCCAACAACACTACCTCGTCCTCCTATGAGCTCGTGATAAAAACACCAACTGCGAAAAATGGGAGGAAACTAACATCGGAAGCAAAAGCTCTGCCCAGTCGCAATGACAGAAGAGTAAAGGTTACATGCATGTGACGGGAGGGCGGGAAAACTCAATCAGAAATCGGAAGGATAATAACATTGGAAGCCAAATGGTTTTCCCAGCCGCAACGGCAGAAGGGGCACAACTACGGGCTTGCGACGAAAAAGTCAACACGCATCGGTAGCAGAGCGCTTTTTTACTTCGGATGGCTAAATGCTTTAAGAGCCGCAACGGCGGAAGAGAAAAGGTTAGGGACATGAGACTTGAGGGCGGGAAGACTCTCAATCAAAAGTTGGAAGACATTTTACATCAGACGCTAAATGGCTTTCCTAGCCGCAACGGCGGAAGAAGAAAAGTTACGGGAAAGCGACTAAGGACTGACGCATTGGCTAGCGGAGCGTTTTGGACTTCGGGCGCTGAGTTGCTTTGAGAGCTGCAACAGTGGAAACGAAAAGGTAATGGCCTCTGATCAAACATATTTTCAATGCCCAATGTATAAAATGATTTAAGTGTTTTGGACAGCTTCTCAAACTCAACAACAGACAGAAACCCGTTATACCTCTGAAACGGCGACCCACAATAAAGAACACTTGGTTCGATCAACAGGCTAAGACAAACTTAGAATCTGTGACTCACCATAAATTCCAACGCAATCAAAATTCGAACCTTGGGTGAGAGTTAAGCTTTTACAATCATCTAAAATTAAAACACGACCAAAAACTCAAAGGATCCAACGATTAAAACAAATGCAAAATCATGAGGAGGGGCCCAAAATTTAAGAAATTTGGGGAGAACGGTTTCAGCTGCAACAATTGGTGATTACCTGGTGAACCTAGATCTCTGGGCGATTAATCTTTGAGTGACAGACTGTTTAACAACAAATGCATCCGATTGAATTCTTCCAGCTATCTAGATTTCTCGAATGCCGGAAGTGTGTACCTTTAATCATTGACGATAGTCCAATTTGGGAGAGTGGAAACCAATTTTTTCAAGTCCATATAACTCTGTTGAGGCCAGAGGATGAGTTTCATTATTACTTTTTTATTTAGGTAGCAGATAGCTTGGACACCACAGGGTTGTAGCATATGGTAAATAGAAATATTCATTTGTTCCTCGTTCCCATGCCATTTTAGCACTTTTTGTGCTTTTGGACTTTTGTCCCTTTTCATATGAGTCCTCCTGCATGCCTTTCTTACTAAATTTTAATTCAGGATCCTCTATCCCATAGTGTCCTTTTGTGTGAGTGGTGTACTTCATGTTTCAGCTCACGGATGGAGAGGATCTTTCGGCAATTTAGTACTTATGATTCAACATCTGCGTTGATGCATGATGCTTTCATAGGAGTTTTTTTATTCTTATTTGCCTTTTGGCATTTGTTTCTTGGCATGGGATCATTTATATTTAATATACTATTCACCTTGCTCCATTCCATGGGTCTTCTGCTGTTGCTCCTTAGAACATTTTAAGTGTGACGTGGATGGAGCCTCAACATAGTATTACAGACTCTTCAAATCCATTTTATTTCACAGGGGTTAAGCAGGACTTCAATGCACACAGAGCTTATTCAAGAAAACTGCTAAACTGGAAGAAGTTCTTTTAGCAACACCCAGTCTGAGACCCAAAACGTTTATCATTCCCAAACATTTTGATGTTCCCCATGCAACCGCGGGTTCGTCCCATTTATTGAAACCAAGAAATCTCAAACTAAAGCAAACTGGAAAACATGACTCACAAGACAGCCAAACAGATTATTTATATACAAGACAGAAGAATTCAAACAAACTCAGGAAAAATACGGCTTGAGAACCAAACCATTTACTGGTAAGTTCTCTTCCCATCCTTACAGATCTTGCAACTTATAAGTGGAAGGGCCAAGCTTTGCCGCTATCTGATAAGGACCTACCCACAACTGCTGGAATTTAGTATGCTTTCCTTTCTCATCATGGGGGTGATCCCATTTGAGAACCAAATCACCTACCTCAAAGTATTTTGTTCTAGACTTATGTTTGTCGAACCATCTCTTTATTACCCCCTGTTGTTTCTCAAAGCGCTCTCTGGCTTTAGATCTAGCCTCTTCTGCTTTCAGGATATTATATATCCTTATTTGCAAAACTTCATCATCCAACCCTAGAGACTCTTGAGCTATTATGGAAGAGGGAAGCATGATATTGGGAGGAAGGATGGCTTCTTTATCGTAGACAAGGGTATATGGAGACACTCCAATTGAAGACTTGGGGGTGACTCTATCATCCCAAAGGGCATTTGGTAGCGCTGCATGCCAACTCCTTTGGTTTTCTATTACAGTCTTCTTTAAAATTCTAATCAGATTTTTGTTAGAGGATTCAACCAGGCCATTTCCTTTTGGATAATAATTAGCAGAATAATGCAATTTTATCCCTTTATCATGAGCAAAATCAGTCAATTTAATTGATGAAAAGTACTTAGCATTATCAAATACTAACGAAATTGGAACTCCAAACCTGGTCATGATATGATCTTGTAGGAAGCTGATGACTTCGTCTTCATTTATCTTGCGCAGTGGGATAGCTTCGACCCAGCGAGTGAAATAATCAGTCATGGTCAGAATGTACTTGTGCTGCAGAGAGGAATTCAGTTTTATTTCTCCAATAATATCCAGCCCCCATTGCTCGAATGGCTCCGTGATCATCACAGGATTTAGGGGTGCTGCTGCTTTAGGTTGTCTCCCGCTACACCTTTGGAAAATATCACACTTTCTAACATGTGCATGTGCATCTTTGAAGAGCGTAGGCCAATAGTAACTAGATCTGAGGATTTTGTGGGCTGTAGTATCTCCTGAATAATGTCCCCCAGTAGGCCCTTCATGCAACTATGTCATTACTTTCTTCGCATATTCCTTTTCTAAGCATCTGAGAAGAACCCCCTCATAATTCTTTCTGAATAATACTCCTTCAACAAGTTGATAGGAAGTTGATTTAAGATGCAGCGCTCTTCTTTGCTTGGAATTCCAATGTTCTGGCAACAACCCTGCCTACAAGTAATGCACAAGGTCTCTATACCAAGAATCGGGAGCTGTAAACAAAGGACATACCTCCATTACATATAATTTGGCTTCATCTTCCCAGGCGTGTTCTCCATTGTTCCCATTCTCAATCATCAGTTTGCACAACCCTTGTCCTTTAACTATAGAGGCTGGTTTGAATTCAAGGTCGTACTCTTGAAGAGCTGTAACCCAATTGCCCCTTCTTTCTTCTAACTCCTTCTGTATAAGAAGGGATCTTACAGCTAGGTAGGGGACTATTACCTTGGTTCAATTCTTCAAAATATAAGGTCTGAATTACTTCACCGCTTTGAATACTGCATAAGCTTGCTTATCAATGGCTGGGTAATTTAATTCGGCCCCTTGTAAACCAATGCTCTTGAAGGATATTGGGAATTCATCCCCCCCGTCTTCCTTTTGCGTAAGCACAGCTGCTAGCGAATCATCAGATGCAAAGGTATACAGAATAAAGTCTTTATCAAAATTTGGGCTTCTTAGGTAAGGTTCATGTGCAACAGTAGTTTTAATTTTGCTGAAAGCATTCTTATCGATCTCGGTCCACTTGAATTGTGCATTTTGCTTCACCATCTGCTGCAATGGCTTGACAATCTGAGTGAAATCAGGCACAAATCTTCGCATGAAATTTATAGTTCCCATAAATGATTGCATTCCCTTTTTATTATGTGGCAAGGGGATTTGTTCAATGGCCTTAATTATTTCGAGGTCTATATAAATCCCTTTCTTCGATACTATGTGACCAAGTATCTTACCCTCCATAACAACAAACACACATTTTTTAGGATTGAGTGAGATGCCATATTTTCGATAGCGTTCAAAAATCTGCCTTAAGTGAAATGTGTGCTCTTCTTTCCTTTTCGAGAATATAGTAATATCATCAAGGTATACTACTGCACTACGGCCAATCAATCCACGGAAAGCTATGTCCATAGCCCTCTGAAATGTTGCTCCAGCATTAATCAGCCCAAAAGGCATCCTTCTATAGGAAAAGGTTCCCCATTTGGTCCTGAACGTTGTCTTTAATCTGTCTTCTTCGGCTACTAATACTTGATTGTATCCAGAGAAACCATCTAATAATGAAAACAGTTCAGAGCCTAAAACCATTTGTAGAAATTGCTCCATGGGTGAAACAGGATAGTTATCTTTGTCTGATGCATGGTTTAGGTTCCTGGAATCCACGCAGAGTCTGATTTCTCCAAACTTTTTCCTTACTGGTACCAGGTTTGATACCCCTCAGAGTGTCTGACCTTGAAAATGATTCTAGCATCCAATAGTTTCTTCACCTCACTCTGAATCAGTGGTTCCAATTTTGGATGCATTTTTCTTAATGGTTGCTGATATGGCTTGGCGCCTGCTTTAATGGGGACGACATGTTTGATGATCCTAGTGTTGTATGTTTTCAAATCTTTGTACGTCCATGCGAAAAAATCTTTATATTTTTTAAACAAACTAATGAACTTGTCTCTTTCTGTTGTTGAACAACATTTGCCGAGATTCAAAAATTTAGGATTCGTTTCAGTCTCTAAATTAATCAGCTCGAACTGTAGAGATGAGCTGTGGGTCTTCATGTTGGCTGGTCTTCTGAACTTTTCATTTAAATCGAACATTTTTTCTAACGTTCTGACTCCTTTAGGAATGAAATTATCGTACTTCAGCTCAGCCTGATGCTCTTCATCGTCTATGATCGCTCCTTTAAACACCTCATCATTTGTTAAACATTCTATAATCTACTGGTCATCGTCGAACACTCGTAGGTTCGTAATCATATCAGGTACAGAGGGCCTGAAAAGTAATTCAACAGAGCATCGATTATTAGTGGGTACCAACCTAGTGGCTGATGTGGCCAACATGTCAACTGTTGCATTTTTAAGCCTTGGAATTGAAATAATATTGAATACATTAAAACATTTAAGAAAATCCCATACCTCATTCTAGTAAGCCTTTAAGTGAGGAGAAACACAATGTATTTGATTCTGGATTTGTTTCATAATAATTTCGAAATCTCCAAAAACTTTTAGATTACTTACCTTTAATTCAATCGCTTTCTTTAGTCCTTGCACCAGTGCTTTGTACTTAGCTGTATTATTAGTACAATCAAACTCTAATATACATGAGAGAAAATATTTATTCTTCTGGGGGTCGATCAGGATACATCTGGCTCCTAACCCTTCTAATGTCTTAGAGCCATCAAAAAACAAAGTCCAAAAATCACTAACTACTGAATGTGAATCTATTCCTACTGCTAAGTCTACTATTTTACAGTCAATCTCATCATCCTGTGAGAATCAAAGGAGATCAGGCTGAGTGTCTGATGTGTTGTTGGCTTCTTCTGCTTGGTAATTTCTTGGTTCCAACTCAATAAAATAGTTTCCCAATACAGAATCCACTGGTTCATTCTTCTCATTCAGTTGAGTAAGATTGTAACTCATGTGAGGCTCCCTTAAAATCTTAATCTGGTTCGGACTTCCCTTGTATGGAAACCACAGATGTGACCAATCTGAGGTGAAATATCCATTTAATTTGGCTGACCAATCTCTTCTCAGGACAAGACCGTAAGCGTCTAGTATATCAGCCACCACGATGTTAATGACTTGGCATACTTTATCATTGGATGCCAGACGGACTAGGATGTCTTCCATCTCACCAATTACCTTTACATCTGTCCTATACAACTGAACAACCCTCCATGTGGATGGCTTAGGCTTCCCATTTATCTTTTTACAGAACGATATTGGCATGACATTAATTGATGCCCCTGAGTCTACCAGATAATTGTGCACGTTATGATTAAAAATTTCAAACGTGAGGAGGAAAGGTGGATGTTTACTTTTAGACTTACCTCCAACACTGGTTTCTCCAATTTCTTCTTCCTCCCGAGGTTGATTATCAGTGGGAAGCTTCTCATCCGATGCTTCAAGTGCTTTCAATAGTCTTTCTTTTTGCTATGGCACTTTACACATTTCGAATAGTGGAACATTCGCTTTTACCTTCTTTAAATCCTCCACGATGTCATAATCCATCGGCTGCTCAATGGGGTGTGGTTTATCAGCAGTCACCTTTTCTTCATTGGGCTTGGCCAGCGTATCTTTTTACCTAGGATCTTGGCTGGTAATAGTGAATTCTGGAATCTTATCGGCTAAGGATTTATTTTGAAATTTCTTTACATTTCTCTGCAGCCTTTTGATCTTCGGTAAAATGATACTGTTTTCTTTAATTGGCCCTTGGCTCCTTGTTTCCACATTGGTTTCCATGACATCCTTGTAGCCCTGATTCTTTTCCTCTTTAGCATCAAATAACGCAACAGAATCCCACAAAACCATGGTTTCCTCTTCTTGTTCCTTTGTTGACATAGTACTCTCTTTCCTCTCTTCATCTCCATCTTCTGTTAATCTAGAATCCAGCAGCTGATTCATGACCAACGTCATCGAATTTATCCATTGAGGACAATTCTTTTCAGAGTGTGGTTGTTGGTGGAAAGTGCAAAAATTGTCCATTCCTACTTCTGTTAAATTCATAGATGCAATATTGTGAGGAGGAGGTTGAGACTGATTGTTATCCTCCCTTTTCTTATAGTAGGGCCTATAAAAAATTTGTGTTTCCTTCTCTTTCTCCAAATCTATGATTTTGTTGGAAAGCTTCTGCATCATTTTGGCCATATTTTCCAAATCTGGCGACTTTTCTTCCTTAGGATTAGTAAACAATAAGGCTTTTCTTCCCACACCTTTCTCTCCTGATTGTTTTGGATAGTCTTCAATGCTCTCTCTTTCAGCTTCCACTACTTCTGCTTCTTCATAGGTTTCCGTCAAGGTAGGCTTGGCCCTACCTTTGGCAAACATGGCCAAATCAGGGCCTAAAGCTAAAGTATAATATTCAATCAGACTTTGTCTGAAGGTTTATCTGTTTTAGAAAAATTCTTGAGATAGGCTGCAAACCTTTGTGTGAAACTGTGCACCTTTTCCTTTCTTTCTTTCTTCAAGGCGCATAGCCCTTTCATGAGGGATGCATGAGTTTTCTAAGTTGCATACTTACTTTTGAAAATTCTTTCGAAGGTATCCCAATCAGGGATAGAGTTAGCAGGAAACCCAAAGTACCATGATGTTGCAGCTCCTTTAAGGGTATGTGGGAACAGTCTACAGTCTACATCTTCATACTCCCCGGCCCTTAATCCTTCAATTGTCAAGTAAAAACTTTGTAGGTGATCATCTACTTGTATTTTCTCATTTGGGTCGAACTTGGGCAACATCTTGTCAAAGGATTGAGGTAGGTCGTGTAATG
The DNA here is from genome assembly GCA_001517045.1 of Pseudotsuga menziesii. Taxonomy (NCBI): domain Eukaryota; kingdom Viridiplantae; phylum Streptophyta; class Pinopsida; order Pinales; family Pinaceae; genus Pseudotsuga; species Pseudotsuga menziesii. The sequence goes on along the minus strand of LPNX010562744.1, from coordinate 69,451 downwards.
GAGGTGTCAAGTTTAATGGTGATCTCGCTCTCCATGCAGGTGGTGGATTAGCATTTACTCCTGCCATGAGTCTAGGTGGAGAGTGAGGAGGTGAGCCAACAGGAGTGCGAGCAGGAGAACTATGAGGGGTATTTGGGCCTTATCAGTTCAAAGGTAGTACAACTTCCTGTAAGGTTGTTTCTACAATTTCTTCCTAGTATCCAACCAACACTGAGTCTTCCGCTATAGGATGATCTTTCTTTTTAAATGCTCTTCTGGGAAATTCAGGGATGATTGGCAATCCTCCAATCTTCTTTACATATGCCCTGGTGTGTCTTCTCAGATCATTAAAAACTTCATTGCCAATTGAATATAGATGTTCTCTTTCTTCCGGAATTGGATTATGAAGCCCACTGCTTTCAGAACTGTTACCGGTGGAATAATCTCGGGAAAATGGGTTTCCTCGGCCAGCCATACACTGGCGGACCTCCTTCTAGCGCCAAAACTATTGAGGCCCAGAAATTCGCAGGAAACAACAGTAAGGGATTCTCCCTAGTCAACGTTCCCAACTAGCCCGTGACTGTTTGGTGTGGGGAATCCATCTGGTTTGCGGTCCAGCTACCATAGGTCAAGTACAAAACAAACGACTTTACCGGTTACGTCCCGATCCACCGAGTTTTTTGTATTTTGACTTGAGCTATGAAATGCAAGTGCCTAATTAACAATGCAGGGTGATGATGGATGCAAGGAGCATTCACAATGTGATGCGCAGGTTCTTACCTCTCGTCTTAGACTCACTAGCATCTAAATCACATACAACAAAAAATTAAAACTACCTACCTAATCTATCCCTAGGGAGCAGGATTATCATTCATTGGTGAGTAATATATTTTGTACATGCATAATGAAAAGCTACAGATAGCTGACACTTCTTTCAAGACGCATGAACAATTGCAGATTTTTTGAATAACCAATTAACCAATTGTTTTATGAACAACTTTCATTACTCACAGTGGAAAACATCACAAAATATACTGAAAAGCATTCAACAAGAACATAGGTTCAGGAAGTTAAACACTCTCACAATTAATGAAACACAGCTGAAAAACAAAATAGTTCCCCTTCAACATTGTTCATTTAATCACATTGATACATTCCACATTTCGCTTTCTCTAGCAGGCAAAAGTTGCAGTTTCTGATTGTAAAATGAAATAGTTCCTCTTACAAGCAAATGGTTTACAAGTTTTTTCCAGGGAAAAATTCCTCATCTAAGTTCTACTTTCAAATATTTAAACTATAACTATAGACTGCTTGGGCTGCCCTCCAAACGTATGACCTTTCGGTTTCTCGAACGTTTCATATCTCTCTCTCCATCTTTTCTTCGTATGCTCATGATCAGTTGGGTAACTACTGGACCTTTTCGTCCTTCAAATGTTTCATATTCTTCTATGTTTCCTGTTATGCATTCATGAACTATTTTTTAACTAATATCTCTTTTGGGTCAGTGCCTTTGTCGCCTTGGTAGTCCGACCAATCCCTTGAGTCCACCTGCAAATAAACCAACATGCATCATTCATTGGATTTGCATTCCAAAACAAAGAATCAAATTATATTACTGAAACTGCTAATCCACAAGAAAAGACCAATTACACCATCATCATTTTACAAATGCCGACAACACTACCTCATCCTCCTACGCGCTCGTGATAAAAACACCAACTGCAGAAAACGGGAGGAAACCGACATCGAAAGCAAAAGCTCTTCCCAGCCGCAACGGCGGAAGAGTAAAGGTTACATGCATGTGATGGGAGGGCGGGAAAACTCAATCGGAAATCATAAGGATAATGACATCGGAAGCCAAATGGTTTTCCCAACCGCAACGGTGGAAGGGGCACAACTATGGGCACGCGACGAAAAAGTCAACATGCATCGGCAGCGGAGCGCTTTTTTTCTTCGGATGGCTAAATGCTTTAAGAGCCGCAACGGTGGAAGTGAAAAGGTTAGGGACACGAGACCTGAGGGTGGGAAGACTCTCAATCGGAAGTCGAAAGACATTTTACATCGGATGCTAAATGGCTTTCCCAGCCGTAACGGCAGAAGAAGAATAGTTATGGGCAAGCGACTAAAGACTGATGCATCGGCTGGCGGAGCATTTTGGACTTCGGGTGCTGAGTTGCTTTGAGAGTCGCAACGGTGGAAACGAAAAGGTAATGGCCTCCGATCAAACATATTTTCAATGCTCGATGTATAAAATTATTTAAGTGTTTTGGATAGCTTCTCAAACTCAACAATGGACAGAAACCCGTTATACCTCCACAACGGCGACCCACAATAAAGAACACTTGGTTCGATCAACAGGCTAAGACAAACTTAGAATCTGTGATTCACCATAAATTCCAACGCAATCAAAATTCAAACCTTGGGTGAGAGTTAATATTTTACAATCATCTAAAATCAAAACATGACCAAAAACTCAAAGGATCCAACGATTAAAACAAATGCAAAATCATGAGGAGGGGCCCAAAATTTAAGAAATTTGGGGAGAACGGTTGCAGCTGCAACACCATGCTCATCTAAAATTGTGTCATTTCTTCGGTAATGGAGTGGGATTCTTTCTCCAACTCCTCTATCTATGCTGCTACTTCTTATATTTTACACCCGCACTCTCCTACCTTGTCTTGTGGTGTACTCAGTACTACGCGTGCTTGTAAGTCCTCATTCTTCTTCTTCAAATCGATGACTATTTGTTCTAGTCGCGATACCTTCACCTTTGCAAGCATCTTGACAGTGATGTCTGGAATCTCTTCACATGCGGTTGAGATTTCCTTTTCCAATCGCTTCATGTCATCAACCGCCTTAGTATTTTCATTCACCACCATCTCTTGCTCTATTTTCATTCTCTCCATCTCTACTTGTTCCTGCGCTATCTTCTCTCACATCTTGACCAATTGGTCATGTATTATCACCATATGTATTTGAAATTCATTGACTTCCAAACTAATCAAGTCGAATTAACGCAATGTGGCATCAACAGCTTCATCTCCTATCAAAAGTTCTTTCAACGAAATCTCAATTATCCACGCAATCTAGCCAATACTTACTTTGGTTTCCCTTTGCAACAACTATGTCTATGGTACCCTTGTTTCTAGTACCGCACTTATCAGGGATTGCAATAGTCTCATCACATAGTGAAAGTATTTCGCCATGTGTTGCTTCACCTGTTCTTGACTCTCACTGGTTGCTGTAGTGATTGCATCCAGTATCCGTATTACCTGATTATATGCAATATTTTTGGTACTGCTTCCTTCTCCTTGTTCAAATATTCACTTTATTCACCCCTCTTCTTTTTTGCTCTCTAGCTATGAATCTATCGAATTCACGGATGATTCCTCCTGTGACTCCTCATCAGAGTCCTTCACTTGAGTCTGCTCAGCTAGAATGAATGGGGGTAATCCTACTTCTGTATCTGAAAACTCATCAATGCTGACCAAAACCTTCCATTCCATCAACCATTCGTTAATAATGGTGTGGATCTCCTCATCAGTCAGCTTCTACTGCGTCGCTAACAATTGGTGCTTTGCATCATGCCATTCCTAGATGTGTGTTGCATGTGGGCCGATTGTGAATTGTGTCACCCTTTGATACTTGGTCGCAGCCTCGTCTGTAAGGAGAAACTTCCCCAATGCTTCCTGACGTCTGTCATAATATAAGTAAAACTATACATTGCAATCTATATGGCATGCCTTATCTTCGAGCACCCATAAATTTTGATATCGTGCTCCTCTACATGTCTGGACCACTTCAACATCCATCATGTTATCTCCCAAAATAATTTATTTCAATAGTATGAAGAATTTAATTCACACAATGAGGGATATGAATATCATTGGAAGTTTCAAAGCCTCTATTTTTTATTTGGATGAAAAATTTACAAGTTGTAGCTTTCGGTGGCTTGGGAGAGGATCAGAACATCTCATTAGCCACTGAAAGTTGGAAGATAAATAACAGGTGGAAAACCCTTTCGGCAGTTAGACGTATTGCTAAATTTTTTACTACCATCGGAACATTTTAAACAGTGATCGGAGGTGTAGTCCTCTGTTACACCGATGTTTCAGAGTTTTATTCCACTACGGCACCGCCACTATAGAGAGTCTAGTGCTTTGAAGTTCTGATCACAAAAGCTAGTGGTTTGAAGTTCTGATGGTTAGTGGTTTGGAGTTTCGATCGTCGACGAAGATTTTAATGGCTAGAGCGTCCGATCACCGACATATTAGTGGTTAGTATTTCTGATCGCCAATGCTCAGAGATTAGTCGTTTGAACCTCCGACACTACGACAACATTCATCTTTGAGGTTCTGATGCATTAGTTATTATAGCTTCCGATCGTTGACGGGCTAGAAGACAGAAATTACGATCACCGATGCATAAACTGTTGCGATGTTAGTCATTTAAGGCACCCACACTGCGGCAGCATTGAGACTTAAAACTTCGATGAGATAGAGTAAAGAGCTTCTGATTTCCAATCATGAAGCTAGAGTTTCGATCCCCGACGAAGAGTTTAATGGCTAGAGCGTCTGATCACCGATAGATTAGTGGTTAGTCTTTCCGATCGCCGATGCTTAGAGATTATTCGTTTGAACCTTCGACACTGCGGCAGCATTCATCTTTGAGGTTTCGATGCATTAGTTATTTCAGCTTCTGATCACCGACAGGCTAGAAGACAGATCTTTCGATCGTCGACGAAGAAACCGTCACGACGCTAGTTATTTGAGGCATCAACACTGCGACAGCATTGAGACTTAAAACTCCGATGAGATAGAGGACAGAGCTTCTGATTTTTTATCATGAAGGTAGTGGTTTAAAGCTCCAACACTACGGCAGCGTTCAGACAAGAAGTTCTAACACGTTAATGATTACAGCTTCCGATCACCGACGAGCTAGTGATGGAAAGCGCCGATACGTTCAAGCTTGGAGAACCAAGGGGCGAGAGGAAAGAGCTTCTGATCCATGATGTAGAAACTGTCGTGACATTAGTGATGTGGGACGCCGACACTGTGGCAGTAATCCGACATAAAACTCCGATGAGATAGTAGCTAGAGCCTTCGATTGTCGATCACGAGGCTATCGGTTTGAATGGTTGACACTGCGGTAATGCTCAGCTCTAAAAGTCCAATCCTCAGTACCTAGAAATTTTGATCGCCGATGCCTAAGTTGCAAAATAGCACCATAAATTTTTCAACCCTAATTATCAAGGAGAAATCAGTGGGTTAACGGATAGTGAACTAGTAGCGGTGATTACCAGCAACCACTTTAGTTATTAAAAGTTCACTCAGTGAACTAGATCTTCACAATAGATAGACAAATAGTTAGCAAGGGTTTGAAATAGGCTAATCTGAAAAAACTCACTTCCGAGTATTTTTTGAAAACGGATCGAAGTTTCAGGATCTGTCATTTTTTGTTGAAGGCTATAAAGCCCATGATTGATTTTATAATAAAGGTTTGACTTTGGGGATTTGTAAGCCTATTATATTATCAGGCGTCTCATCTTGTTTATTCTAAATAGAAGCTCTTTTGTTATGATTTGTTCAGCCATCATCTTTATCTTTACTGTACTTATTCCTGAATGTGCATTTAGGTGATTTTCAAGTTGATTAATAGCTAATAGTTGTCATCGTATTGGTGATTTAATGTGATTTGATTTATAAGTACCATCCTTGTCAGGATTTAGCCATTTATATGCATATGTTTTGTATGTAAGTCCACCATCTTGATGAGTTCTCCATCCCTGCACCTTTTTGTCAAACTACTGAAAAAGTTGTAACTAAAAGCCTTGTAATTGAGTGAGCTTCATGCATGTCTTGAGAGTGGGAGGTTATATAGGTCATCCAACTTGATCCATATCAGAAAACCCTAAAAACATTTTAGGTTACTAGGCATCCTCTAGCTACAACCTAGAGGATTTTCTTGGAGTGATAACAAATTGGCGCCGTTGTCGAGGACAGGAGATTGAAGCTCAGCTTCCCTGGGAGACGACATAGATCCATGCTTTGATGATGGAGAAAGCTTGGACACTATTACGGTTGTAATCATCTATCTAGAGACTCCATTGATATAAGGTGGCTTCAAGAAGACCAAGTACCATAGAAAACCCTAAGGGGCCACCAGCAACACCAGTTTCATATCTAGAAGAAATTTTGAGGAAAGCTAGGGCTTTACTAAGATAGACCAGTAGTACTACACAAAAAGCTACGTCAGGTATTTCAAGAAATATTTCTGCTATTATTTCTTCTGCTAAAGTTCTTAATTCCCGGGAATTTTTAGATACATCAGAAAAATCTAGGGGTTGGGCATCTTCAAGCACTGCTGCTTGTGAAGATCCAATACCTGGTGACTCCACTGGGATAAGTATACCACCACCTTCTCAACAAATATATTCATCAGTGCTGCCTTCCACATAAGAATTGATGCTTGTGAAGATCCAATACCTGGTGACTCCACTGGGATAAGTATACCACCACCTTCTCAACAAATATATTCATCAGTGTTGCCTTCCACATCCCTATCCATACCCATTTCCAATATGTCTACCCCTCAATTGACCAAGATGGAAAGGATCCTGGTAGCTAGGTATGCACCCCTAATTTTGCCAAATCCTCCCATAGCCATGCCTACTGGGGATTATCTCAAGTATATGCCTAAGTTTACAGGGGAAGGGTATTTCACTAATGAAGAACATCTAGAGGCTTTTTACATCTATGCTAAAAATATTAGCATAGAACAAGAAGATGTATGGACTAGGGTTTTTGTGCAAAGCCTAGATGGCCAGGCTAGAAAGTGGTTTAAGGATGTGCCTGCTGGGTCAATGGCAGGCATAGAGGCCCTAGATGACATTTTCCTAAATAATTAGGGAGAGAGGAGAGACCACCTCTACTACATCATAGAATTCAGCAACCTGAAAAGAGAAAATGGGGAGTCTGTCTCAAAATTTACCAAGAGATTCAACAACATGTACAACAAGATCCCCACTGAGATTAAGCCCACCGATACCTCAGCTAGGATAAATTATGCAAATGCCTTTGACTCTGACTTTTGCCTACTTCTCAGAGAAAGAAGTTCTGCCTCCTTATCACTCATGCAGGATGTTGCCCTAGAGGTAGAGTCAAACATTCTAGCATCTCAGAAGGTCAAAGGGAAGATAGACAGGAAAAAGCATCCAGCAGACTATAGTGGGGCTTCTGCATCAGAGAACAATATTGACAAAATGACCAAAATTTTAGATAACCTCACTGCTGAAATGTCTAAGTTGAAGTACCAAGGACATCTACCAGTGAGAGGTAAAGGGCCAAGTGACTTTCCTCCTTGAAACCCAAATTTTGTTCCTTATAGAATAGGAAACCCCCCAGTTCAGATTCTCAGAAGGGAGATAAATCAAGGGGAAGACCAAAGGATAAGAGCTCCATTTCAAAATGTTGTATTAGAAGAAGAGCCAGAATTCATTGAATAAGAAGGAGAAGCTGAAGACAATATCCACTGCATGGAGGATGATGTGGACTATTCTTTTCTGACACAAGCAGAATATGAGGAAGCCCTGATTGATGAGCAGATCACTAAAGAGTCTGTCTATCAAGCTGATGGTTAGGGAGGTTACAAACTAAGGTCTAGGTTGGTTTATCCCCTCAAGAAGAATGATGTACCTGTCACACAGCCTGATGCACCAGCTAGAAAGGTTGTTGTTTTACCAAAGAAGGGGGCTGCCCCATCCAAAGCATTGCAGAAACCCGCACCTTCAGCCACACTTGATCAATTCCAACTCAAACCCATAGTTCATGATGTCAGGTTTCTAGATAGGCTGCATTATTCTTTCAACCTTGAGTCTGAAATTCAAAAATTGAAAATCCCTTTCCCTCTAATTGAGCTAATGAAAAATGACGCCTTCAAGTCCTCCATTCTAAATTCCCTTCAGCCCAAGGTGCACATTGACATTGACTTTGTGAAATTGCAAGATGACAAGCCTGTTGTAACCCTGGGCCCATGATCGAAGACCTAAAGGACTCCTGCCCACCATTCTATATATCCTTGAACATCCATGATAAAATCCTCCATAACTGTCTGTTGGATTCGGGAGCCTCATAACCTAATGCCAAAGGTTGTGATAGATGAGATTGGCCTCAACATCACCAAGCCCTACCATGATTTATTCTCCTTTGACTCCAGGAAGGTCAAGTACTTGGGCCTCATCAAAGACCTTGCGGTAAACTTAACTCAGCTACCTTTGAAAAGCGTAATGATGGACATCGTAGTGGCTGATATTCCTCCAAAATTCGGCCTCTTGTTGTCACGGTCATGGAGAAAAAAAATAGGTGGTACCCTTCAGATGGATCTCACATATGCCACCATTCCCATGTTCTAAGGGGAGACTAAGAGACTGTACAGGGAAAATCAGCTAGCATACATCATAAGCAAGGAGAGCCACTCAGTGAATCACCCCATCTACGTAGTAGACACCAATTTTGGGTCTTGCATTTTGCAAATAGATGATAATCAGCAGACATCTCTTCAGCTCACTAAGCCCACCCATCAGCAGCCCGAAGAAGTCACAACAACGATCTAGACCATGTATTTTGATGGGGCTAGCACTCAAAGCTCAGCAAGCGCGGGTGTAGTAGTGATCACCCCATCTACGGAAAACATTCACCTGTCTTATAAGCTTGATTTCAAAACCACGAACAACATAGCAGAATATGAAGCCTTGCTGCTAGGAGTTAAAGTTTCCAAGGAGATGGGGATCATGTGTGTGAATATTTTCGGGGACATAGACCTCATCATATAGCAGGTCAACAACACTTTTCAAATGAAAAATATCACACTAAAATCCTACAGGGACAAGGTACGGAAACTCAAAGACTCATTTATGTTTTTTGAACTGTCATATATTCCCAGGGCTTTGACTCACCTAGCTGATTCCCTAGCTGTCTCTACAAGTCTGTTTATTCCTCCTTTACCCCCTAAATCTGCTAATCCTCATGTCAAGTATAGACCCTCTCTGCCAGATAATGTAAAATTCTAGAGGGTGTTTGAGAATGATGACGAGCTTAGTAAATTCCTTTAGTTAGTAGATGAATTCTCTGGCATACACATAGACTAGGAAAACCTTAACATGGAGGAATCCAAACAGCTCAAGTTAAAAGATGAAGTGACTGAGCAGAATATTGTCCAATTGCCCAGCAACTACATACCCTGAGGTCTAGTGCCGTTGGAAGAACTATTTGATCACAATGACATCCCTTTCAAGCCTTCCAAAAGGGAGCTAGATCCTACTGTCCAAGAGAAAAATAAAGGTAGCCAAAGCCATCCAAAAAGGATAAATCTATCCACTGGGTTGACTGTTGGACAGAAGTCTGAATTTTGCAGCTTGATAAAAGAGTTTGTTGATGTCTTTGCATGGGAGTATAGTGACCTAAAAACATATGACATCAACATCATCCTACACAAGATCCCTTTGGAGAAGGACACCATTCCTTTCAAACAGAAGCTGAGACCCATCAGCCCTCTTCTATTACCAGTGATTGAGAAAGAGATCCACAAACTCCTCAAAGCCAAGATCATAATCCCCCTCAGGTATTCCAAGTGGATTGCAAATCTAGTAGTGGTAAGAAAGAAAAATGGAGAAATTAGGTTGTGTGTGGATTTTAGAAACCTGAACAAATGTTCCAAAAAGACAACTATCCACTACCCAAGATGGACCATCTACTACAGAAAGTCTTAGGGGCCAGGGTCATGTCCTTCCTTGATGGCTTCTCTAGATACAACCAAGTTGTTGTGCACCCAGATGACCAAGAGAAGACTATCTTTACCACCCCCTGGGGCACCTTCATGTATGCTAAAATTCCGTTTGGGCTAATGAACGGTGGGGATACTTTTCAGAGAGCCATGGACCTATCTTTTGTAGGGTTAAAAGATAAATTTGTGTTGATATATTTGGATAACTTAATAGTTTACTCTCACAGCCATCAAGACCACTTACAGCATTTAAGGAAGGTATTTCTGAAGTGCAGAAGGTATGGAATATCACTGAACCCCAAGAAGTCCCAGTTTGCACTCAATGAAGGAAAGCTCCTAGGCCACATAGTCTCAACTGAAGGTGTAATGATCGATCTGATGAGGGTCGAAGCAATCCAAAAACTGCCAATACCAAGGTCAGAAAGAGACATTCAGTCCTTTTTAGGCAAGATAAACTTTGTTAGAAGGTTCATTCCAAATTTCTCAGAGCTGGTAAAGCATATAACAGTCATGATAAAAAAGGATGCAGAAATAAAGTGTACTGACCAAGCAAGAAACTCTTTTGAAGACATTAAGAAAGCCATCATGGAGGCCTTAACCCTAATTAGTCTCGACTACACCAAGGGTTTTTACATTTTCTCTTTTTCATCTTATGACACAGTGGTAGCTGTACTATTACAAAAGAATGATGAAGGTCTTGATCATCCAATTGCTTTCTTCAGCAGAACCCTGAGATGTTGAGCTGAAGTATGACCCAATTGAGAAGCAGCTTATGCTCTCATAAAATCTTTGAAGACTTTTAGAATCTACATTCTCCATGCAAAGGTCATTGCATATGTCCCTTCATTTGCCGTGAAGGATGTTCTGACTTAGCTTTACATTGATGGGAAGAGAGCTAAGTAGATTGCCAAACTCATTGAGGTTGATGTAGAGGTGAAACCCACCAAGATGGTAAAGGGATTAGGTCTGGCCAAACTCATGGCCAAAGAAAACTGTGAACTGATGGGAATAAATTTCACATGTGTCAGATCAGCAAAGGTGCAGACTATGGTAGCAGCTGAAACAGAAGTAAATCAAGTTCAGAATAACAGTCAATCAGTAGCTGAGAACATATATTCATGTGAGTGGTACTCATGTATCATTCATTTTTTGCAAAATTTAGAAGCTCCTCTTGATCTCACTCCTAACCAAGCACGAGCATAATTTACAAACTGTTGTACTGGAGGGATTAGTTTGGAATTTTGCTAAGGTTTATAGATAAAAAGGAAGCAGAGCAATTCATGCATCCCTTTCATTACAACACATGTGGAGGCCACCACTAATGGAAAACCACAGCCCACAAGATCTTAAAAGAAGGATACTATTGGCCAATCCTCTTTTCTGATGTATGCACTTTTGTAAGGACCCGTGACCAATGCCAAAGATTTATAGGGAAGTAGCAGCTCAAATCCTTGCCCCTTAGGCCTCTTATAGTGAATGGGACTTTCCAGCAATGGGGTCTGGATTTCATAGGTGAAATAAATCCATCTTCCAGTGGACAACATAAATGGATCTTATTAGCCACTGACTACTTTACCAAATGGATAGAAGCAGTACCCACCAGGAATGCCACTCATCAAGTCATCATGAGATTTTTATATGCGAATATCTTTAGCAGGTTTGGTTTCCCAGTAAGGTTATTAACTGATAATGTACTAGCTTTCAAAGCTAGGGCATTGATTAAAATGTGTGAATCAATGGCTATTCAACTGGTGCACTCCACATCCTATTACCCACAAGGAAATGGCCTGGTTGATTCATCCAACAAAAGCTTAGTCAGAATCATCAGGAAATTGCTAGAGACAAATAAAAAAATCCGGGATTCAAATCTTAAGTTTGCTTTATGGGCTGATAGGGTAATAGAAAAAATATCCATAGGGACTTCTCCATTCAAACTAGTTTATGGCACTAAGGCCATTTTTCCTGTCCAACTCATCCTTTCAGTGGAAAAGTTTTTTCAGGAAGAGGAAGATGAACCAAATGATATGGTGAGAAGGATGATGGATTTGGTGGAGTTACAGCAGATCAGGGAGCAAGCTATTGAAAAATCAAAGGTTCATCAACAGAGGATAGAGGGCATGTTTGACAAAAGAGCAAAGGCAAACAACTTCCAGGTCGGAGATTGGGTCCTCAAGTGGGATGTTGTCATACAGGACAAGGGGAAACATGGAAAATTCGACTCTTTGTGGATTGGCCCTTTTGTGATAGCCTGGGTACATAAGAATAACACCTTCAAATTGCAGAGTTTGGAAGGTGAAGAGGTATTTGATGGCCCAGTAAATGGGCGGTTCTTGAAGCTCTATTTTATTTGAGGCTCTAAGGCCTTATGATTGTAAATTAGTAGATAGTAGGTTGTTTTGCTTTCAGAATAGACTCCATGCCCATTGGAACAATAAAGGATAGTCTTAAGTTACTTAGTTGTTTTTTCAGGAAAAGAATTTTGGTCTGGGGTTCTTGGGACCTCACTGGGAGGTTCCCATCCCCAAGTTGGAGCCAGATGTTATCTCCCAAAATAATTTATTTCGATAGTATGAATAATTTAATTCACGCAATGAGGGATATGAATATCACTGACAATTTGAAATTCTCTATTTTTTATTTGTATGAAAATTTCACAAGTTGCATCTTTCGGTGGCTTGGGAGAGGATCAGAACATCTCATTAGCCACCGAAAGTTGGAAGATAAATAACAGGTGGAAAACCCTTTCAGCGGTTAGACATATTGCTAAATTTTTTACTCCCATCTGAACATTTTTAAACAGTGATCAGAGGTGTAGTCCTCTATTATGCCGATGTTTTGGAGTTTTAGTCCACTACGGCACCGCCACTACAAAGAGTCTAGTGCTTTGAAGTTCCGATCGCAAAAGCTAGTGGTTTGAAGTTCTGATGGTTAGTGATTTGGAGTTCCAATCGTCGATAAAGAGTTTAATGGCTAGAGCGTCCGATCGCCAACATATTAGTTGTTAGTCTTTCCAATTACCGATGCTCAGAGATTAGTCATTTGAACCTCTGACACTACGGCAACATTCATCTTTGAGGTTCTGATGCATTAGTTATTACAGCTTCCGATCGCCGACGGGCTAGAAGATAGAACTTCCAATCGTCGATGCATAAACCGTTGCGACGTTAGTAATTCAAGGCACCGACACTGCAGCAGCATTGAGAGTTAAAACTCCAATGAGATAGAGGACAGAGCTTCTGATTTCCGATCGTGAAGCTAGATTTCTGATCACCGATGAAGATTTTAATGGCTAGAGCGTCCGATCATCGACAGATTAGTGGTTAGTCTTTTTTATCTCCGATTCTTAGAGATTAGTCATTTGAACCTCCAACACTGCGGCAGCATTCATCTTTGAGGTTTCGATGCATTAGTTATTACAACTTCCATTTGTCGAAGGGCTAGAAGACAAAACTTTCGATCGTTGATGAAGAAACCGTTGCGACGCTAGTGATTTGAGGCACCGACACTACGACAGCATTGAGACTTAAAACTCTGGTGAGATAGAGGACAGAGCTTCCAATTTCCGATCATGAAGCTAGTGGTTTAAAGCTTCAACACTGTGGCAGTGTTCAGACAAGAAGTTCTGACACGTTAATGATTACAGCTTTCGATCGTCGATGAGGTAGTGATGGAAAGCGCCGATACGTTCAGGCTTGGAGTGCCGAGAGGCTAGAGGAAAGAGCTACCAATCATCAATGTAGAAACCATCACAATGTTAGTGATGTGGGAAGTCAACACTGCAGCAGCACTCCAGCATAAAACTTCGATGAGATAGTGGCTAGAGCCTCCGATCACCAATCGCGAGGCTAGCAGTTTGAATGGCCGACATTGCAGCAATGCTCAGCTCTAAAAATCTGATCCTTAGTACCTAGAACTTTCGATCGCCAATGCCTAAGTTGAAAAACAGCACCATAAAGTTGTCAACCCTAATTATCAAGGATAAATCGGTGGGTTAACAAACAGTGAACTAGCAGCGGTGATTACCAGCAACCACTTCAATTATTAAAAGTTTGTTCAAGGAACTATATCTTCACAATAGATAGACAAATATTTAGCAAGGGTTTGAAACCCTAATCTAAAAAAACTATCACTTTCAAGTATTTTTTGAAAACAAATCGAAGTTTTAGGATCCGTCATTTTTTGTAGAAGGCTATAAAGCCCATGATTGATTTTATAATAAAGGTTCAACTTCGGGGATTTGTAATCCTATTCTATTATCAAGAGTCTCATCTTGTTTATTCTGAATATAAGCTCTTTTATTATGATTTGTGCAGCCATCATCTTTATCTTTACTGTACTTATGCCTGAATGTGCATTTAGGTGATTTTCAAGTTGATTAATAGCTAATAGCTGTCATCCTATTGGTGAGTTAATGTGATTTGATTTATAAGTACCATCCTTGTCAGGATTTAGCCATTTATATGCATCTGTTTTGTATGTAAGTCTGCCAGCTTGATAAGTTCTCCATCCCTGCACCTTTTTTGTCAAACTACTGAATAAGTTGTAACTAAAAGCCTTGTAATTGAGTAAGCTTCATGCATGTCTTGAGAGTGGGATGTTATATAGGTCATCCGAATTGATCCATATCAGAAAACCCTAAAAACATTTTAAGTTACTAGGCATCCTTGAGCTACAACCTAGAGGAGTTTCCTGGAGTGATAACACATTGCTTGATAGTACTTAGGTTCCATCCAACCCACAAGGGTGATTAGTATTAACAACCATGAAATAGAAAATGGTATTTTTCCCTCATGTGCCAATACCATGTCTTCCATCAATTGATTCAACAGATTGAGATCCCAATTCATCTGGAATCATGTTGTGCATTGCTATGCACATGCAATGACTCTCGGCCTGCACTAGTTCGGTCTATTTTTGTACACGATTTTTATAGCCAACAACTTCGCTGTGACTCAAATTTCCTTGTCATTAATAGTGTGGATAATGTATGCCATTTTGTCACGAACTACATCATATTTATTTTTTAAATTGGCGGCCAACCTTTTGTCGTTGTCTTTTCCTATGAAATACTATGATGGGTGGAGACCTGCCTTAGGCAGGCCGATGATCTAGGAGATTAGGTCGACCGTAATGGGTAATTTCATATCCAACCGTATATACCCTATGTGAAAGGATGACAGTAACTTATTCACACATGCGTTAACTTCCATTGAACGCCCAAAATATGACATGTGGGTAATGTCCAGTAGCCCTGACTGCTACAACCCCAATTCCCATTGCGTTGGTTCTCTAGTGACAGGACCGTTGGCACCTTGTGCTTGATGCATATAGGTATGCTCAACGCATTTTGGATACCCCAAAATGTCATGATCTCTATATTGCATCTTCTGCATATGCATAACAATGTTCATAATAACTTGAACCCCATTAGTGTCATCTGCATCTTAATGATGAATTGTTTATTCTTTGTGATACAAACGAATGGTGCATCTAGATGCCGTAGAGGTACATATCCTGGAATGCAGCAACTGTCGACCCTTTCCTCAGTGTGGAATCCTCTGCTCCCATCGTCGATGGGTTGACCTCTGCCTCTGCTACCCTGGTTGAACTACGGGTATATTTGGTTCTTTGTTGCATAGAAGTTGGTTGATTCATACCCCTCTTATTTTTGGGTGGTCACGACAATGTATCCTAAATCTCTATCCTCTCCTCTACTATCGACATGCTCTGTAATGGTGATCCTTATGTGCTCCCGCTTGAAATGATATGGGCTATCGTGGTCTATCTCTCTTTCGCTCTGTGCTACTCTCCTAAAATTTAATTTTCTTAGATCCTCACAATCGTCGTGATGGTTCAACCATTTCCCCCTTGATCGATTCTTATAGCATGTGTTATGCTCGTGCAAATGATTTCGATCATCATATCCAAATCCTTCAAAGATTAACCCCTTTTTGTTGTGATTTCCTACTCCTTGGTGTTTCACTTTTCTCTCTCTCTCTCTCTCTCTCTCTCTTTTGATTTTAAGTTTGATGGGCTTAAATACCATCTCATTCCCCATTTTGCAGAGAAGAAAACAACTAAATACATGTGTGATACTCTAAACCAATTGTTTTAAGCCAAGAACGAGAACCGCAAGATAGCATTGAAGACAAGCTACATAATGTCAAAATGAATAAGCATGAGGGTGTAGCCTCCTAATTGACTCATGTGACACAAGTCAAAGATCATTTGGAATTTGTATGAGAGATTGTTCCTTATTCAAAGTTGGTCAGAATAGCCATGAAAGGCTTCGCCAAGAAGTGGGACGCCTTTGTGAAGTGCATTGTAGGGAGAGAAAATATTCCCAATTGGTCCATATTGTGGGTTGAATTTACTCAGGAGGGGATCCATGATGGATCTTAGGGTGGTCAGGTTAGTGAAGAAGTGAAGTAGAACATGGCACTTGCAACACAAGAAAGTAAAAATAAGAAATACATGAGTCCGGTAAAGTGTTATCAGTGTGGTCAAATGTCTTGAGAAGAAGAAAAGGAAGACAGAGAAATATTCAACAATGATTGCAGTAGTACAAGAATTTGCTTCCAAGTTCGAGCGGGAGTTCTCTCTGGTATCTATTGAATCTAGTATAGGTAGTTCCTCCTTTGAGCATGTATGGTTTGTTGACACTGGGTCAAGTAGACACATGACTCGATTCTATGATTCCTTTCATATTTTCATGGAGCCGATACCAGGACACTATGTCTAGACACATATCGACAGTCCACAAGTAGCGATATGAGGGGTTGGAACAATTAGGTTTCAACTATAAATTGGTGAGATTTTGGAGATACACAAGGTCATCTTTGTTATTATGATGAGAGTTAGCAAACTCTTGGTGTCATCCTTTGAGGATGAGGTTTTCAGGATGATGGTGAGATCTGATCATGTTTTCATGTATCAGATAAATGAACCAGTTGGCACTACCATTCTTCTTGGTGATCGAAGGGACAAGTTATATGTTTTGAGAGGGAATTTTGTACATCCAGACATAGGTGGGTGGTTGTCAGAGTCAGAGGACGTGGAAACAGATGCACCTGATCGTCATGCAATTTACATTTCTTCTTATGAGGAGACTGATTCTCTCTGGAGAACTGGAAGAAGATTCATCTAGTCCAATAATGGTGGTGATGAGCAGGATGATGGGTTTTAGGTGGATTCTAGTGAATTAGAGTTTCAGTATGGAGTTGGGCACTTGTATCCGAGAGTGATTCCAGAGCAGGAGGGAGTTGTTTCAGTAGTCAAAGGTGAATATTCAGATGGTATTGTGGACCTTCCTTGTTAGGAGGGAGTGTTGGAAAATGATAACTCTAAAGGACATTTCTCATATTTTTGGTGTGAGTGTGATGAGAAATATTTGTAAAGGATTTGTCCTTTGTATATTTATGTAAATAGTGTCTTTTATATAAATAAAGTGATTTTTGTTTTTTACTTCATAAACTGGGTCATTTTAATGATGTATTTAATAATTGATGAATTTAATTATGAATGTTCATTAATTATCAAAAGTGAATGTAATAATGACCCTTGATCTTGTAATTAACTCTTAACCCTAGATTAGGGTAGTTAGGAAAGGTAGTTACAAATTTGAAGTATAAGACAAATGTTGATGTATTTGTAACTTCGGAATGTATTCACTTGTATATTTTATGTATTGTACCCCGATGTTCCTATCAGTAAGTATTTGTAATGTAATTGAGTCATGTCATACCCCGATGTTCCTATCGGGAGAATCAATAATGTAAACAAGTCATGTAAAGTCATAGAGGGTAACCCTCCTTATTGTTCAAGGGTTAAATTCCCCACAGTTTCGAGGTACTAGGGTTATTAGACTCTCCTAGAGAAGTCGGCCCTGGTAAGTTATTGTCAAGGCGGGAATTAGTATAAATAGAGAGTGAGCCTCTCTATTTATCACATAGTCACTCATTCTCAGTTGTAGCACATGAGTGAGAGAGGAGCTGGGATAAGAGAGAGAACAACTGTCGGAGATCATCTTATTGTCTTTAGGTTTTACTGCTTCTATTGGTGCCTATTCTATCTCTGAGGAAGTTGTGGGGTTTTATCCTTTATGGTTTCCTCGAGGAAAATATTTGTGTATATTGTCTCTTGTGTTTGATTGCTGTGCATGTTAGTCTCTCAGATAATATCCTAAGATAATACTGTCTAAATTGATAAAAATATAACATGGTATCAGAGCTAACTTGAGAAGAAGACACGGTGCAGCTACGGAAGCTAGGGATTCTTACTTTTTGGGCTCCACAATCCATTAGCAAAAGGAGGATGGACTAAACCTCCATTGAAGGGCTCATCTTTCTGTCAAAGCGGAATCTAATTCTGAGCATTTGTAGTTTTTTACCTACCACTGTATTGAAAAATTAGGGATTTTCACTGAAGAGGAATTTTTGAGTGAGCCTAGGCTAGGATTTCTCTCCTCATCAAAATCAAAGTTTAGAGACAAGAATCAAGGTTTTTGGATGGGTAGAACTCCGAGAAATTCAAACCCTAATTTTCCCTAGAACCAAAAAACCAGCACTGCAGAAGATCAGCTCCAGATCTAGTTTACAACTTCTCAAATTTGTAAGATCTAAATATTTTTTATTTCCATTTGAGGTTCTCATTTAAGATGTCTCATCACACCAAGCTTTATGAAAATCTTGAGGGAGCTTATAACTTCTGAGCTTGGAAGTATAGGATCTCCCTAGTTCTGGAAGAAAATGAGTTGGACTCTTACATCAATGAAGAGGTTCTAGTTCCAGAGGTAGATGATGCTAAGGCCTTACACAAAAAGAAATTGGTCATGGCTAAGAGGATTATTGCTGATTCAATCAAGGATCACCTCATACCACAAGTGTCCTCCCTAAAGACACCTAAGGAAATGTTTGATGCCCTTACCAAACTGTTTGAAGGAAAGAACATAAATTGGAAGATGACTTTGAGGAGCCAGTTGAAGAATGTGAAGATCCAGAATGTAGAGACTATACATTCATACTTCACAAGGGTCTCCCAGATCAAAGAAAAACTTGAAGTAGTGGATGAAGAAGTGGAGAATGAAGAGATTGTGATGACCACCTTGAATGGTCTCCCTAGATCATGGGACTCCTTCATTCAAGGGATTTGTACTAGAAGAAAGCTAGTCACCTTCAGTAGACTGTGGGAGGAATGCTCACAAGAAGAAGCTCGGATAGTAGCCCAAGAAGAAAAGATGGGAAGTGAAGGTCAAGCTCTCACAATACACTCCAAGAAAAGTAGAAGGGACTATCATCATTCCAAAGGTAAGCATTTTAACTCTAGAAAATATAACAAGGATATATCTAAATACAGATGCTTTACATGTGATGAAAGAGGAAACTTTGCAAGAGATTGTCCCAAGAATAAGAATAACTCTCACAAGAAGAAAGGAAACAAGAGAAGACATCACGCTCATGCTGTAGAGGATGATGAACCTTCTGTTGATGAAATTGTCATTGATGCCAACTGTTGGCCACTTTTCCCCACTCGTGTGACCCAGGTTCTGTGCAGCCCACCGATCCAAAAACTACCCGAGATACCGGCCCGATAGAGAAAGCCCCATCGGCAACACCTGTGAAATAGGTCTAGTATCACCCGGGATATATCATAGATGAGTAACCACTAGAACCATGTTTCCATGATGGTCGAGGGAGTATAGTCCCTTGGCTCGTAGCCAAGGATCTCAATGAAGGCAGCAGGATGGCTGGATAGAGGAGTCAATTCTGCGCGACTAAGCACAAACATATGTCATCATGCATGGCTTAACCTTCTGTTTCACCTTGCAGCTGGCCCAACTCATGCGACGCAGTTGATTCACATCAATTGGCTCTATGACTTAAGTCAGGATTCACAACAGGAATCATACAAATATATATATATATTTTTTTTATTCATCAACAATGCATTTCGATCATTCATCTACCAATTGCAGGATAATACCAGAGATTCAAGCAACATTGAACATTATACATACAACAAATAGTAATCAATCACATAAACATTCACCATATTAACCATTCATTCAAACACAAGAGATAATGTGGAAACCCATTTGGGAAAAACCACCAAGGTGCTCTTCATCTGGAATGAGAAAGGATATAGCACCTTGTAGTCTACGGGATGCAGACTAATATTGAGATGTGTCTTTAAGTTTAGACTTATAGTTCCCATGCTTTCTTGTTCACTCTTCTATTCTACTCCTACTCCTAATGGCCGGATCACACAATATCCATATCCACGGCTCAACAGCCCCTCTATTGCTACTATACTCTTCTTGAGTCCCCTCCTCTCTGATCGCTATGACATTACAACAAAACGGCATCCCTGTCCATGGATTACCACTGAATAGCAAAATACTACTAAAAATTGAACAAGGATCAATGAAAACTTCACAGAACAACCCTCTAACTATTGCATCCCTCCTATTTATACTAATTTACATGGCCACGCAGGGCCAACTACATACTGACAGTCTGTTAGTCATGACCATCAGCCACCCCTCTGGTTACAGCTCCGGTGATCATGACTTAACACGAGGCACTATCGGCCTGACTTACAAATATCTTCTCATATGTACATAGCTGTAGGCTTACGCCACTGTATACGACCATGATCTATATTCTGCATCCATCGCTTTCTGACCATTTTCCCCTTGTGCGCTTCCGCGCTTGCCTTTGCTTTGTCGCGCGCCTCTTTGTTCTTCCTTCGTGAACCCTTTACGTCCTTCGCAATCTTCCTTTGCTTCTATCGTGTGCATGGCACATTTTCCTTAGTTGCGCGCTTGAACTTCCTCCTTATGCCCCTTTCCCAGGCCAACAGGCCCCCAATACTCACATGTGGCTCATCTCGAGCCACAAAGCAAGGGACATGTGAAGCGGCAAGACTTGCGTGACATCTTTTGCAAAAATTTTGTTTTTTTTTCCCGTGTGGAGCTTCTGTTGCCTCTTAGCTTGCGCACCCTGCTCATTTCTCTTTTTTTTTATATTTTCAGGTTCCTTCAAGGCAATTTTTTCACATACTTAGGTGCTTTGCGAGGTTAGCACACCAATATAGCTTGTTTCTTGGCTCCATTTAGAGGATTCAAGTTCAGAGTTCACTTGAGGCGACAAGGTAAGCTATGCACTTCTTATTGGGACCAAGATCCCTACAAATAAGAATGGTGTCTTTGCTCTGGGACTCTTTCATCATCTTATCATAGTCCACATCCAATTTCACCAAGGGTGGTTAGTGTCCCATTCTGACACAGCAATCCAAGTGGCCTTGGCTCTTTCTCCATTCTCATGCTCCTGGGGTTTGACACGTGCTTGCTGTGGGTTTCTACGACTTGTTCTCTTGTTGTTCTTCCTTGAGTTCATCTCTTCTATAGCTTTCTCTTCACCACCCTTTTTTCCATAGATATGGACTTTGATGACTTGTCCATATCGAAAGCCAGAAAATCCCTGCTATCCAGGGTGGTGGAGGTGAGTGATTTGCCAAAGTTTGACAAATTTCACCTAAGCAGCATAGATTACAAGCCACAACTGGCCCTACAACCCTTCCTTGATCCCTTGATACAAGGAGCTCCCGCTTGGGTTGCTAGAAAATGAGCTCACTCACCAACCTTGTAGACTTTTTGAAAGATGGTAAAGACTCTGGTTCGGACCCTGCAGAGTTTGTCAAATTGGGCCGAAAATCTGGTCCCTACTGGAGACCGCTCTGGTTTTGCTGACAGGACCACTAATCTAGTTATCTAATAATAGCCAAGGAAAACTTTGCTAAATACTTGTCACTGGGTCGAATTAACTGGGACATTGTCACCATCTTCCTTCTTGTTGTCTCTGGATACACCCGACATGCCGAAAGCTGCAGCAATAGTTTTAGCCCACAAGGCTGCTCGGCAAGACACTCCCCAACCCAGTTGTAACTGCATCTAGTTGTTGATCAGCACAACTCAGTGATGTATGCTTGGTGCAAGTGAATCCCGATCTTATAGGAAGAGCATCAGGTCGTCTTCCATGCAGGCTTATCCAGGTGCATTATTAGGACAAGACCCTCATCTTGTGTACCAAATTTTCTTCTTAGATATGCTATGATTATGGGCATTGTCACTTTTGGTTACTGACAATCATGATCATGTGGTGATGAGCTGGATGACCATTGATACAGAGTTTCGCACACTTGATCCACCTACAGTGTTGTCCTATCTCAAGTGCCAAATCTCCGTTGAATCTTGATGCATTTAACAGTCTGTCAGTACTTTCCAGCTGTCTTGGACTTGCCATCATTAGTTTCATAACTGGTTTGGCGGCGGATTTAATGTGCATCATCATTTCTGCACAACTTTTGCTTCTAGTTCCACATCCTTGTTACCTACACGCAATGCTATGGTTGCCTCCAAAATTCAGAATTTCAAAATTTCAAAAAAAGATTTGTTTTTTTTCCTTGGGTTTATTTTCATGCACAACTTGAAGCTATTGGTGCCAAATCAGGCTGTGCGACAGTGCGTACCTTGTCTTGGAATTCATGCACCATTGTTTCAACCTTAGCAACTTCCACTACAGTTTCCTTTGCTTGCGCAGCTAAATTCTCCACATGGTCAGAATGAGCATATTCCAAGTATTCCTCCACGATCAATTGCACTATGCTTTGAAGTTTCTGCTGCACCGGTTGAATATGTGTTATGAGTTGCTCAACTTCTGATTGGAATTCCTCAACTGTGGCTTCCCTGGATTTTTCTTGCTCACGAAGGGCCTGCACTT
This sequence comes from Pseudotsuga menziesii, assembly GCA_001517045.1. Lineage (NCBI taxonomy): Eukaryota > Viridiplantae > Streptophyta > Pinopsida > Pinales > Pinaceae > Pseudotsuga > Pseudotsuga menziesii. The sequence continues at coordinate 46,913 of LPNX010562744.1, read as the reverse complement.
CCTGCTGCAGGATTTTGATCTATGGATTCTTAATGACCTTTTGTAGGAGGGGTAGCTTCCGTATTTTCATATTTGCAGCACTGATGCACTCATTGACTTCTCACACACTCTGCCTTATTTTCTTAGTTGTGTCATCTTTGAGCAAAGTTTCCAAAATGGTCGCAACGGCATCTGTGGCCTTTGCGCAGAGTGTCTCTCCATCTTTGATTTTCTAAGTAGCTTCAGACACTGCTCTTTTTCTTTCCGTCATCACATCAGGGGGTGTGCTTGGCATTTTCCAGGCTTGCAGATCTTCTACTTGGTGCTGAATATCTTGCGCGATCTTCGTAAGCCTGGTGACTTTAGCCAAGGAGTCTTCATCTTCTTGCCCAGCCTCTGGTGGGAATGCTGCAATGTAATTCTTAATAGAATCCACCAACATGATACGTCTTTGTTCCCAGGCTAATATTTCCTACTCCTTCTCAGCTAGGAGGTTGATGCGCTCCTGCAGTTCCCGATCCTTTCCTTCCAACAGGGCCTTGCCCAGCTTGGACTTCCTTTGCTGCTTTGCTTCCTGGTAAGCAACAACATTTTTCCTTAGCCAAAGTTCGGTTGCAACTTCCCAATGGATGCTATAGACCTCCTCCAAGAGAAACTTGGAGAAGTCTATCTCGGAGCTGTTATCACCAGTACCTGTGCTTGTCTCTTCATTCGCTCGGAGTGCCTACTTCTGAATGAGCACTTTAATCGGTTGTACTAACGACGGTGTGACTAGTGGAACGCTATGACCAACACCATATGTTTCAACCTCCATAGTGTACTTGATATCATTGATAGCCGCTGTCAAATTATTGAGGTGGTCATGGACATGGGTACCAATGCTCACTTGCTGGGCCCTTAGACTGTTGAGGTTATCTTGCGCAACTTTATTAACAGTGTTGGCAAGTTCCTGTAAATAATCCTCAGTTAATGTAGTGGTGTTCGTCATTCTGTCATATTTCTGCTTATTTTGAGACGATTGGCCTTCCTTTAGCTATACACGGGTCTACGTTTGTGCCTGATCTCTAGTGGGAAGTTGTTCTAAAGGATGCTGGTCTGAGTCATCCATATCATCATCGTCCTCCATGTGATCTTGTGACGGATTATCCTGGGTATCATTTCCTTCATGCTCTTCAGCATTAACCTGATGAATTGGCGGTTCTTCTGCTTTCTATTCTTCAGGCAATGGCTCTACGAGTGTGTCGTGCCATTTCTCTGGCCAAAGATTGACAATTGCATATACATCATCGTCTGTCACCATAAAGATCGCTCGGTACACCTGCTGAAATGCATCTTTTGCAGGAAGCATGTTTATATTATGCACGTCAGCATGAAACTTGACAAAGGAAACGTACCTGTGCACAGTTATGGTGCAGATCCTATGGGACTGTCGCACAACCTGTCATAGTGCCTTTGCGTGCATGAAGAATACAATATTGTTATCATGTTGGTGATTGCTATCCACCTTATCTTCCCATAGATTCTGGTACCTTGCACCCAGGCACAATAGCCGAACATCCATTTGTACATAGTCTAGAGGGTCAGCCCAGATAGTGAAGGAAATCAAAATTAGTAACCAGGAGTAGTAGAATTTGTTGTCATCCTTGTGTTGAGCCAGCATCGTATCTTTGATCAGCACATTTAGCAAGTATCGTGACTATTTGAATTTTTCTCCCCATGCACATAAATCCGCAATTTCCACTACCGCTTCCGAACATTGCATCGAGATCATCTTAGGAAACATTTTACAGGATAAGATTTTTTCAGCAACACAGACACTCTTGTCTTGTATGGGCCCAAGCAAGTAGCCTCAGCCTGATCACTGAAGGCTATGATTCTTCTTAATGGGTTTAGTATTTTGCTTAGACAAGTAAGGGAGAGGACCTTTGCCTTCACTTAGGAGTCCCGTTATCCTTGCAATTAATTCAACATTAACCGGATAGGGCTGATCCAACCATAAATATCCTTCATGGAAGAAGACCAGTAATTGCTTCACATATGTAGTGACCTGTATGTTTTGGCCAAAGTGAGGGATGAACAGCATGTTGGTTAGACCTACAATGGCCAGTCCCTCGGCCCACTTCTCCGGCTTAATCACCTGGGCATTGCATGCAGCGGCTTGCGTGTCACATACCCCAATTTTGCAAAAAAAATTTAATATTATTTGAGGACAATATGTTAAATTTTATGCTAAGTTGTAATTGATGACTTAGTATGTCACGTCCCCGTCCCTCAACCGGCGAAGAGGACGCGACCAACATGACCAACATAGCCGGGCAAAATTCCCCATGAACATAAATAGAAAATCAAATGCTGGAATTAAACATTACAAGATGCATTTATCTACAATCATACAGCGGAAGCAACACAAACAAATTCCAGCATTCGAACATCAATATAAATTACAGAGATGCAGTAAACAGCGGCACTTATCTATTGATGAAGAATTCACCCGCAACCAGCTACGTCGCTGCAACGTTCCACCCAACCATAGGCCAGCTTGCTCATCAATCTCTCAGCAACGCTGCCACCCCCGAGCTGGGCATGATTCCTCCGGAATAAGGGTCAATTGCAGGCTTACACATAGCCAAGGGGACACATAAATGACAAACCAATCACAGCTGGGTTTCACAGGCTGTCAACAAACAAGCCAAGCCAGGACAGTCCAATGGACAACCACTGCATACTAGCAGCCATATCAACCCTTCACAGCTCTGTGAAGAAGGCAAAACAACCAGGGACAGCCCCAAACAATGGATGACCATAGCTTAAACAGGGAAAATGAATTCCTGAGTCATTCTTGGCCCTATCGTGGCCAAAATGACTCTCACTCAAATTTACAATGGCCCCCAAACGTAACAGCAAATACATTCACAACATGGGGAAGACTACAGCCCCGAAATCTACCAGTGAGCATAACCTACAGCAGGGAAAACGACCCAATTAATCTGTGAGACAGCCAAAAACATGAATGGCCCTTCATAGTCAGTCGTGGATGCAAGAGCACGGCTCTCATCTCACTATGTGCGCCCCAAACAGAAGAATGCTTGTGCGTGGGTAAACAATCCGACCCAGCAAGGAAAATAACAGACAATGGAGGCCCTGCGTGAGGAAAAACGAATCCATTTTTTCCCGTGGATGCACCACTAACAGGAAGGACGTGAATTTGCAGTTCGTGGGTGCTCAGCGACTCGTGGGGGAGAGGAAGAAAACCTGCGTGAGACCAAAAACGCCCCCAAAACCTGTGCGTGAGGAGAAAACAAAACCAAAAATCGTGGTGAGAGTGAACTGACCAGGGATGAGTGCGTGAGGGAGAAGAATGGACAGACATGGGTGGAGTGGGAAAATGGGTAAGGCTGACAGCCTGCCACAACCACCACCACTTCAGCAATAACTCCCCCAACCACCAGCTGAAGCATTAAAGAGGTTGACAAACAACAAAGGTGGCAAAACAACAAGGCAATAAAACATGGGTTTTTCCCATAACCAAGGTTTGACATCCCCCACCCCTTATCCTTTGGAACCATGCCCTTTTCATTCCACTTTGCACTGCCATAGCTGGTTGTGGTTTATTTTAATTGATGTGCGGGTTTACATGATGCCAAATTAAAATGTGCCGGATAGCACAACATACCATCGGCAATTATCCCCATTGCCGAACATACACAACCAAATCGATGGTGGGGCTTTTGCCTTGAGCTCCTCACCATGATTATTACAATATATACATCATGCAAACGGGGTCAAAACCGGGGACATGACATAGTAGGGTCAAGGATAATTATTGTAAATTTTGAATATTTAATTTATAAATAAATAAAGGAGGAGACAACAACTTAGGAGAGCTGCTAAAAGAGTGTTTACTAGTCAAATTGGTGGAGGAGACTGGGTGGAGAGCAAATTGACATGTTGCAGCATCCTCAAACCACTTCCAACTGTTGCAGGTGGCAACCTCCCTGCATTTGGGGTCATGATTACCCAAGAAAGTGGAATCAGAGCAAGTGGCTCAATTAATGAAAACTAACCCAAAAGAACTAGGCAATATTTTTAAAAATTCTCATTGAAAAGAGCTGAGGCTTCTCATTCTAGAGAAATGATCATTTAGGTTGAATGTATGTACTTCAGAGAAATTCAATGGAAGGGAAATATGGAAAGTGTTTGAGGGGATAACTACTGAATGATATAGTTGTAGCTTTTAAAGTTGAAGATCATACTGATGAGAGCAGAGTGTTTTATTGAGATATTGAACTAGTCAATTGATAGAGGGTCCTACTGTTTGCATTCTCCACCAATTCTCAGCCAAGAAGACCAGGAATAGGCTTGGGAGTCCTGAGGAAGCGTTGTTTGAGTGCTCTCCAGGAGATTGGTAGGGAGGAACAGCCTCCTAATGCTATTGTCATCTGTCCTCAACAAGTTCTATGTTATTTGAGTTTAATGTTTTAATTAAGTAATCTTAGTTTATTTGCTAAATGAAGGTTAAAAGTTCAGAGTTTATGAAATTTTATATTTAATATTTTTATTAGATTGTTATAGAAATGAAACTGTTTTAGGAAATAATGAAATAGAATGAGAATCAATTTCTAGACTGTGTTTTTTCCACACCTAGAAACCAAGTCGTACTATAGTACAGACAGAATGTTTTAAGTAGATAAGAGGATGGAAATAGTAGGTAGGATTGTGTATCTATAAGTAGCAGAGTAAATCATTTTAATGTTTAAATTATTATGAAAGAAAAATAGTGTTATGATTTATTTGTGTTTACTGTTTTTACTTAGTATAACTAAATGAAATGTAGAAAAGAAACAGTAAACTATATTAGAGTTAAAACAATAGTATACAGTTAAGTATATAAACAAGCTACTAACCACACAGTTTATCTTTTAACAATATCAACTAAATCTTGAACTATTATTTAATATAAACTAGATACGGTTAGGTTAAAAATTATTAATTTATAAAGAGTAAACAGAATTACAGAGTTTACTTTCTATCCTTTAGAAAACTTTGAATACTATGTGGCAGAACAGTAAATAAAAACAATGTAATTATAAACAATAATTAGTATAAAACTAAATATTTACATATTTAGAAACTACTTATATTACCAGACAGGCTTATAACTTGTGGAGGAAGAACCTCAGGGTCGAAACCCTAACTTCAAAATTATTGAATTTTAATTTAATTTACTTAAGTTTTAATCCATTTACATTGAAAACTATATAAATATACTTTAGAGAAAGGTTTCAAAGCATACTTTATACTATTTATAGTCTTTGCTTAAAACAAAAATCTTTTATAAACAAGTAAGATAAGTTACAGTTAACAAGCTAAAATACCACCACACACCTGTAATAGCCAAACCGAAGAAACAAGAAGCAGAGCCTAAGTAATGATAAAATAAGAGTATATTTATACAAGGGATTCATTCCATTAAAACCCTAACTATTATATTCTTAACAGGTAAGTATAAAAATACAAATTTTACATTACGACTGATCTACAGTCCTCACATTAACAATAATCACTTACAAAAAGATAACTTAAACAATATTTATCTTCACTAACAGTCGAAGAAGGAAAGACCCAAATTACACAAAATTATAATTTACAGGATTACAAAACTATTGCATAAACAAGACTAAGCTCTAAGTTAATATCCTTCTTAAAACCAAATGTGTTACATTGTTAGGCCATAGGGCTAAAGACATAACCAAAATACATCACACAGCTCAAGGTCGATATTACCCAGAACTGTAGCGAGGGTTTGTAAACAAAACTAAAAAACAACTTATTAAAACCATGAAGATAGGAGAACCTCCACATTTTAAGAAACAAAGTATGATATTACTTAGCCATAAGGCTATAATTCCTATTTACAAGTCAAAAAAGATAAATACAAGTCACGGCATAGAAGTCAGAGTTACCCTGCAACAGGCAAGGGTTTTACTAACAAAAACTAAGTAATAACTGAAAACAAAGTATCTAAGCAATGGAGGAACCGAATCCGTGCTCCTTTTCCAATCGAAAATAATTTTTCCCTTAACCATTGCAAGCAGGGAGATGCCACGTTTTAACTGGGGCTTACCCATTTGGTCTTGAAGCCAATCCAACAGTGGAGAGGATTCTTCCAAGTTTGAATACGAACTATAACCTGCAAGCGAGACCGAAGACTTTAGTTAGAAGCTGTATAATCTAATACTAAAACTGTATTTTGATTTTTATAAATCATAGCAGGGTAAAATTTATACCTGAAGGCAAAGAACTCTAGAGCCAAGGAGGTAATTGAACCAGCACAATGAACAGCACCTTGAAGAACAAACCCTCGTGCTAACCTATGACAAAGGAAGTGGGGTTCGAAATCCAAAATCCACTGACGATGGAGTAGGTTAAAGCTATGGCAATGGCCACGCAAAGAACCGACACTCTAAAATTATTGATAGAGTAAACCACTCTCATAGCAATATACTACTTGTAGAAAGAAAACATGATACGGGCTGTGCATCACTCAACTCTTTCACAAGAGTTGCAACACTTCACTACACACTAATGGAGCTGTAAAACGAGAATCAAGCAAGCCATCATGGCCACGGAGAAACCAGACAGTGCAAATCCAAACCCTCGATGATGAATGAATAATATAGGGTTACGTTGCAAGATTTTAAATTGTTCATTGCATGGTGGAGGCTACTCCACGTGCCACTGAAATTTTTACTCACCAGTGGGTCGATTACTATAGTCTCCTGCACTATTGGATAAAACTTGTCATTGCCAATGATTTAAATAATAGCCACAATGATAATGTTAGTTATAAAGTAAAAAACATATCATTACAATGATAAACCATAAAGTCAAAAACATATCATTACAATGATAAACCATAAAGTCAAGCAATGGTAAAGAACAAGACATATGTTGCATCGTTAACCTTTATTTTGTGAAGACCTTGGAATCTTTCATTGGTATAACAACTATGGAGAGATATTTAGTAGAGTATTTACCCTTGATCATAAGTTCATAGTACTACTATTAATCATTTATACAAACATTATGTTACATGACTAGGTTGTTAGAACTAGTGTTAAGTAAACACTGGTGGGTAAAACAAATTAGTTTATAAATCAACTATATGTAAGTAAAAATAGATAGTATTTACACCTTAGAATAACTCTTACGTTGTTATATAGTCTATAGTGCCATGGTGTAAGTTAAACTTCTTGAAAGTTGGTGATCATTTGGTCTCCATGAGGAACCAAAACTCTAAATGAATCAAACCAATGTTAGATTAGACTTAGTAAATAAAAGATAGTAAAACTATCTAGGGTTAAAAATAGTGTCACTTATTAATATTAATAAATGATATGGTAATGTAATTTTTACTACATTACTTGTGACATGATGAACTTGGAAGGTCGAAATTAAGCCCAATGACTTTTGATGCAAGTAGACATTATAACTATAGCTGATGCTTCTTCTCTACTAGAGCATAATTAAGTGTGGAGCTAAGTAATCTAATGTAATCTTTTCTTTTGAAGATGTTAGATTGACATTCATGCTTTTAAAACAACATTTAGATACTAGACATCGCAATTGCAGTAAATACTTCTTTCAGTAAAAACATCTTTATATAAAATTATGAGCTCTATGCACATCAGTAAAACTTATGAAGAACTTGGATTATAACTTTTAAATCATGCTGGTGGAAGACAGTAGTAGATCAAGGATGTTAGTATTTAGTACTAAACCTAAATTGCTTTCATAGATGCATAAACGACAAAGAAAGTTACTTTACCTCGTAGTATCCTTGAACTCTATTAAGCAAAATTTACTCTAGCAGTTTATATATGCTAAATAAGTACATCTGGAAATAACGCTTTAATAAACTCCTACTTGTTCAAAATTTACCCATTGAACTTGTAAGATCCAGAAATCTAGCTGAGTTAGCAATTGCTAAGTAAGCCCCATTTTAGAACATAACTTCCCACCTACTTGACAAAATCAAATCATCGGTACAACTAGAAGAAATTGAATGCAAGTCATTTACATAACATATCAAAATTAAAGTAGTATTAGTTTTTATGTGTTTAAAGTTAATCATTACTTTTGTTAACTGTTCGATTTTTTCGCTAGCCACTAGTAGTTATCAAACTGCGACTATAGACAATTTATGTTACATTAAAAAAAAAAAAAATTGTGAAAATTTGGGGTTTTGACATGTGGTATCAGAGCAAAAGGTTCAAACACTAGGCCTTGATGAAGCCCAACTTGCTTTTATGAAACAATGAATTTAAATTATTTTTGTTGATGTTATTTTCTTTTAATGTTATTCAACAAAGAAATTGTTTCTGAAGTTTAACAACAAATATGGAAAGACTAGAGGAATATGTGGAAGAAGAATCTCCCTTTACTGAACAAGAAAACTTACAAAGAGACCCTATACAAGAAGACATAACCACTAATTCCTCAGAAATTTTACAAATAGTAAAAGACTTAAAATCTGAAATGGAATCTGTTAAAAGAGAAAATGAAAGGATTCTGAGAGCTCAAGAGGAGCTGAATCAGATCCTAAAAGAAAGATTTCAAACTGAGGAAAGGGGTAAAAGAGTCGATTCAGAATATACAAGTCACCAACATAAATATAAAAATATTAAATAGACTAAAAATGAAAGCAGCTCATCTTCAGAGGTATTTGGTGATCAATGTAATTTTCATTCCACTAATGATAGTAGTGATGACAACCATTATACTAAAAAGAGAAAATATACACCTTATGAGGAAATTTTTGGGGAGTTTAAAAATATTAAACCACCAACATTCAATGGAGAAACTGAGAAGGGGGAGGAAGCGAAATTCTGGTTATCTGGGATGAAGAAGCACTTCCATATTTATAACTATTCTAACCAATTAAAGGCTAGAATGGCTATCTACAATCTTTCAAGGAAGGCTGATATATGGTGGCAAGATTTAAAGAGAGTGAAGGGAATAAGAGAGAAGAGCGTAAATTGGAGTACTTTCAAGAAGTACTTTAAAAAGAAATTTCTATATGAGCAGTACTATGAAGAGAGAGCAAAAGAATTTAGTATGAGCTTAAACTAGGTTCAATGACTATGAAATATTTGAACAGCAAGTTTTTAAGTCTGCTTAGGTATGTGCCATACCTTGTAGATGAAAAACCAAAGGTACAACGATTCTTCAGTTGTTTACCTTATCACATCAAGGATAGGATTGAGTATGACAATCCAAAAACTCTGGAAGAAGCTATGAGGAAAGCCAATTTCTGTTATGAACAAAATTGGAAGAAGGAGAGCATGGCCAACTGGAAGGCCAAAAAGAATAACAACCATTATGATCAAAAGAAGAAAGAGTTTGTGCCCAACCGGAATTTTAAAAATAATAAGGCCAAACATTTTCCTAACAAGAATTTCGAAGGGAATAAGAATAATTCACCAAGCAATCAGAACAATTCAAAGGGTAAAGAGTCTGCTAATAATCATGGTAATTACACAAAGAAATTTGAACACAAAGAACCTATAAAGTGTTGGGAGTGTAATGGCCCACATTATACTTTAGTCTGTCCTAATCGGAAAAAGACTGTCAGTAATATCCATACCATACAGGAGGAGATGACTATTGGAGACTTAGCGAGGACTATGCCCAGGATCAATGCAGCCTTGGAGAATCAATAGGAAGACTATATAACTTCCATGGTGGAAGTAGAAGGTACGATAAACCAAACTCCCATATCTATTTTAATTGATCCAGGAGCTAGTCTCAGTTATATTTTGCCTAAATTGGTAGAAAAATGTAAGCTTCCTATTGAAAATTTTGAAAATTCTTGGGTGTTTCAGTTAGCCACTAGTGCAAAAAGGAAGGTAACTTGTTTTGTAAAGAAATGTGCAATAATTATGAATCAATTTGAAACTATTGTAAAGTTTAATGTACTACCTCTTGGTTCTTACAACATACTAATCGGTATGGATTGGTTAGAGCAACATAGGGTGATCTTAAACTGTTATGATAAAACCTTTACGTGCATAAATAATGACAAAAAACCAATAAGTGTAAAGAGAATCCCTAGAAAAACAACCATAAGGCATATTTCTGCTCTGCAGCTTAAGAGAGATGTTAAGGAAGGTTGTAAGGCTTATGTAGTAATAGTAATTGATGAGGAAAATATAAATAAAATAGACAAATTAAAATTGGAGGACATACTAGTTTTAAGAGAGTATGCTGATGTATTTCTGGAAGAAATTCCGGGACTACCTCCAAAAAGGGAACTAGATTTTACCATTGAGATGGTACCTGGTGCAGTACCCAGCTCAAAGGCCCCTTATCGAATGAACATACTTGAACTTAATGAACTAAAGTCACAATTAAAAGAACTTATTGACAAGAAGTATATTCGACCCAGTGTGTCTCCATGGGGGGCACCTCTCATCTTCGTTAAGAAAAAGGATGGAACCATGCGACTTTGCATAGATTACCATCAGTTGAATAAGACGACTATTAAAAATAGATACCCGTTGCCTCATATAGATGATCTGTTTGATCAACTATGTGGAGCCATGGTGTTTTCAAAAATTGATTGAAGGTATGGATATCATCAAGTTAGAATTAAAGATGAATACATCTTTAAAACGACTTTTAGAACTCGATATGTTCGTTACAAGTTTGTCATCATGCCATTTGGGCTTACTAACGCCCCAGCTTTTTTTATGTGTTTAATGAACAACGTTATGCATAAGTATCTAGATAAGTTTGTAGTCATATTTATCAACGACATATTAATCTATTCGAAAACTGAAGAAGAACATAAAGAACATTTAAAAATTGTTTTGCAAGAGTTACGAGATCATCAACTCTTTGCAAAGTTTAGTAAATGTGATTTCTTTAAAGATGAAATTCAGTACTTAGGTCATGTGGTAACTAAGGGATTTCGGTGGATCCCGAAAAGATAAAGGTGATTGAAGATTGGCCAGTTCCTAAGGATGTAATTGATGTTCAATCCTTCATGGGAATTACCGGTTATTACTGGAGGTTCATTGAATTTTTTTCGAGAATCGCAAATTCTATAACTTCGTTGCAGAAGGAAGGAAAGAAATTTGATTGGAACCAGAAATGTGAGGATAGCTTTAAAAAGTTAAAAACTTTATTAAACAGCGCACCTATTTTAAGAATATTTGATCTAAATAAAGAATTTGTAGTGTGTACCGACGCCTGCAATGATGGTTTAGGCAGAGTATTGACTCAAGAAGGGCATGTTATTGCTTATCAGTCTAGGAAATTAAAAATTCATGAAAAGAATTATGCAACTTATGATTTGGAATTAGCTGTTGTTATACATGCTCTAAAGATGTGACATCATCACCTAATTGGTAGAAAATTTATTCTAATGACCAATAATAAAGGACTAAAATATCTGTTAGATTAGCCTAATCTAGATGCCAGACAAGCTAGGTGGCTAGCTTTTCTAAGTGAGTATGATTTCGAAATTCGGCACATTAAAGGGAAAGAAAATAAAGTTGTTGAGCATTAAGTAGAAATGAAAGGCTGAACTTTATAGCAATTATCAACACTTATACAACAAAATCTAGATCAACAGTAAAAAACAGGGTTAGAACAAGATGAAATTTATCAAAATTTACAAGCTAAAACAAAAGAAAATCCAACAGAAAGCTTAAGTAAAGGGTACAATTTGAATGGAAAAGGATTTTTGCTGTATAAAGACAGAATGTATGTACCTAATGTACCTAAATTTAAGTTAATAATTTTAGATGAAATTCATAAAACTCCATACTCAGGCCATCCGAGTTACCAAAAGACTATAACTATGTTAAGAAAATAATATTTTTGGCCAAACATGAAGACTGAACTAGCAGAATATATCGCTAGGTGTTTTGAATGTCAGCAGGTGAAAATTGAACATCAACACCCAGCTGGATTACTTCAGCCATTGCCCATTCCTAGCTGGAAATGGGAGATAATTAGTCTCAATTTTGTTACTGGACTTCCTAAAAATCAGAATTTAAATGATTCTATCATGGTAATGGTCGATAAATTAAGTAAAGCATCCCACTTTATACCAGTTAAAACTACGTATAAAGTTGCAAACATAGCTGATATCTTTCTAAAGAAAATTTTTTGACTGCATGGGATACCAAAAGTTATAATCTCAGATAGAGACCCTAAATTTACAGGTAACTTTTGGAAATCTCTATTTAAAGGATTAAACACTACATTAAATTTTAGTACTTCGTTCCATCCTCAAACAGATGAGAAAACTAAAAGAGTAAACCAAGTACTGGAATATTTACTAAGAATGTATGTGAAAGACCAGCCAGGTAAATGGGAGGATTATTTGCATCTGGTAGAATTTGCTTATAATAATAATTATCAAGCATCAGCCAGATTTAGTCCATTCGAAATCTTGGATGGAAGGAAATGTAATACTCCTATCTCTTGGAGTAATCCAATGGATAGATTAGTATTAGGTCCTGAACTATTGAAAGAAATGGAATAAATTATAAAGCAGGTACAAGGTAATCTGAAAATACCACAAGATCAATAGAAGAGTCAAGCAGACCTTAAAAGAACTACAAAGGAGTTTCGGGTAGGTGAACATGTGTTCATCAAGGTGAGACCCAAAAAGAGCTCTCTGAGGTTGGGTAGTTGTGCCAAACTAGCACCTCGTTACTGTGGTCCATTTGAAATATTGTCCAGGATTGGACATGTAGCTTATCAATTAGCATTACCACCGAATTTAAGAGTTCATAATGTTTTTCACATTTCTGTATTAAAGAAATATGTTCATGATGCTACTCATGTTGTTAATTGGAATGATGTACAGGTGGAACTAGAAGGATATTTTCTGGTGAAACCAGACTCTATCCTCAGGTGGAGGGAGATCACACTTCAGAACCGCACCATTGTTCAGGTGAAGGTGCAATGGAAGCACCTTAGTCCAGAGGAAGCCACCTGGAAATTGGAAAGTAATATGCGGGATGCATATCCAATTCTGTTTCAGAGGAATTCTAAGGATGAATAATAAATAACATCGAGGACGATGTTATAATTTAAGGGGGTGTGTATGTCACATACCCCAATTTTGCAAAAACAATTTAATATTATTTGACGACAATATGTTAAATTTTATGCTAAGTTGTAATTGATCACTCGATAGGGTCAAGGATAATTATTGTAAATTCTAAATATTTTATTTTATAAATAATTAAAGGAGGAGACAACAACTTAGGAGAGCTGTTAAAAGAGTGTTTACTGGTCAAATTGGTGGACGATACTGGGTGGAGAGCAAACTGACATTTGGCAGCATCCTCAAACCACTTCCAACTGTTGCAGTTGGAAACCTCCCTACATTTGGGGTCATGATTCCACAAGAAAGTGGAATCAGAGCAGGTGGCTCAATTAATGAAAACTGACCCAAAAGACCTAGGCAATCTTTATAAAAATTCCAATTGAAGAGAGTTGAGGCTACTCGTTCTAGAGAAGTGATCATTCAGGTTGAATGTATGTACTTTAGAGAAATTCAATGGAAGGGAAATCTGGAAATTGTTTGAGGGGATAACTACTGAATGATCTAGTTGTAGCTTTTAAAGCTGAAGATCATACTGCTGAGAGCAGAGTGTTTTATTGAGATATTGAACTAGTCAGTTGACATAGGGTTCTACTATTTGCATTCTCCACCAGTTCTCAGCTAAGAAGACCAAGAACAGGCTCGAGGGTTTTAGGGAAGCGTTGTTTGAGCACTCTCCAGGATATTGGTAGGGAGGAACGACCTCCTAATGTTGTTGTTGTCTGTCCTCAACAGGTTCTATGTTATTTGAGTTTACTGTTTTAATTAAGTAATCTTAGTTTATTTGCTAAATGAAGGTTAAAAGTTCATAGTTTATGAAATGTTAGATTTAATATTTTTATTAGATTGTTATAGAAATGAAACTGGTTTAGGAAATAATGAAATAAAATGAGAATAAATTTCTGGACTGTGTTTTTCCACACCTAGAAACGAGGTCATACTCTAGCATAGACAGAATGTTTTAAATAGATAAGAGAATGAAAATAGTAGGTAGGATTATGTATATGTAAGTAGCAGAGTAAATCATTTTAATGTTTAAATTATTATGAAAGAAAAAAAGTGTTATGATTTATTTGTGTTTACTGTTTTTACTTAGTATAACTAAATGAAATGTAGAAAAGAAACAATAAACTATATTAGAGTTACAGCAATAGTATACAGTTAAGTATATAAACAAGCTACTAACCACACAGTTTATATTTTAACAATATCAACTAAATCTTGAACTATTATTTAATATAAACTAGATAGGGTTAGGTTAAAAATTCTTAATTTATAAAGAGTAAATAGAATTACAGAGTTTACCTTCTATCCTTTAGAAAACTCCGAATACTATGTGACAGAACAGTAAATAAAAACAATGTAATTATAAACAATAATTAATATAAAACTAAATAGTTACATATTTAGAAACTACTTATATTACCAGACTGGCTTATAACTTGTGGAGGAAGAACCTCAGGGTCGAAACCCTAACTTCAAAATTATTGAATTTTAATTTAATTTACTTAAGTTTTAATCCATTTACATTGAAAACTATATAAATAAACTTTACAGAAAGATTTCAAAGCATAATTTAGACTATTTACAGTCTTTTCTTAAAACAAAAATCTTTTATAAACAAGCAAGATAAGTTACAGTTGACAAGTTAAAATACCACCACACACCTGTAATAGCCAAACCGAAGAAACAAGAAGCAGAGCCTAAGTAATAATAAACTAAGAGTATATTTATACAAGGGATTCATTCCATTAAAACCCTAACTATTATATTCTGAACAGGTAAGTATAAAAATACAAATTTTACATTACGACTGATCTACAGTCCTCACATTAACAATAATCACTTACAAAAATATAACTTAAATAGTATTTATCTTCACTAACAGTCGAAGAAGGAAAGACCCTAATTACACAAAATTATAATTTACAGGATTACAAAACTATTGCATAAACGAGACTGAGCTCGAAGTTAAAATCCTTCTTAAAACCAAATGTGTTACATTGTCAGGCCGTAGGGCTAAAGACATAACCAAAATGCATCACACAGCTCAAGGCCGGTATTACCCAGCACCGTCGCGAGGGATTGTAAAGAAAGCTGAAAAACAACTTATTAAAACCATGAAGACAGGAGAACCTCCACATTTTAAGAAACAAAGTATGATATTACTTAGCCATAAGGCTGTAATTCATGTTTACAAGTCAAGAAAGCTAAATACAAGTCACAGCATAGAAGTCGGAGTTACCCTGCAACAAGCAAGGGTTTTACTAACAAAAACTAATTAATAACTGAAAACAAAGTATCTAAGCAATGGAGGAACCGAAGCCGTGCTTATATTCCAATCAAAAATCCTTTTTCCCTTAACCATTGCAAATAGGGAGATGCCATGTTTTAACCGGGGCTTACCCGTTTGGTCTTGAATTCAATCCAACGTTGGAGAGGATTCTTCCAAGTTTGAATACAAACTATAACCTGCAAGCGAGAATGAAGACTTTAGTTAGAAGCTATATAATCTAGTACTAAAACTGTATTTTGATTTTTATAAATCATAGCAGGGTAAAATTTATATCTGAAGGAAAAGAACTCTGGAACTGGGGAGGTAATCAAACCAGCACAACGAACAGCACCTTGAAGAACAAACCCTCGTGCTAACCTATGACAGAGGCAACGGGGTTCGAAATCCAAACTACGCCGATGATGGAGCAGGTTAAAGCTATGGCAATGGCCACGCAAGGAACCGACACTCTAAAACTATTGACAGAGTAAACCACTCTCACAGCAATATACTACTTGCAAAAAGAAAACACGATACAAGTTGTGCATCACTCAACTCTTTCACAAGAGTCACAGCACTTCACTACACACTAATGGATCTATAAAATGAGAATCAAGCGAGCCCTCATGGCCGCGGAGAAACTAGATAGTGAAAATCCAAACCCTCGATGATGAATGAAGAAGATAGGATTACGTTGCAAGCTTTTAAATCGTTCATTGCACAGTGGAGGCTACTCCACGTTCCATTGAAATTTTTACTCAGCAGTGGGTTGGATTAATATAGTCTCCTTCACTGTCGGATAAAACTCGTCATTTCCAATGATTTAAATAATAGCCACAATGGAGGCTACTCCACGTGCCACTGAAATTTTTACTCAGCAGTGGGTTGGATTAATATAGTCTCCTACACTGTCAGATAAAACTCGTCATTTCCAATGATTTAAATAATAGCCACAATGATAATGTTAGTTATAAATTCAAAAACATATCATTACAATGATAAACCATAAAGTCAAGCAATGGTAAAGAACAAGACATATGTTGCATCGTTAACCTTTATTTTATGAAAACTTTGGAATCTTTCATTGGTATAACAACTATGGAGAGATATTTAGTAGAGTATTTACCCTTGATCATAAGTTCATAGTACTACTATTAATCATTTATACAAACATTATGTCACATGACTATGTTGTTAGAACTAGTGTTAAGTAAACACTAGTGGGCAAAACAAATTAGTTTATAAATCAACTATATGTAAGTAAAAATAGATAGTATTTACACCTTAGAATAACTCTTACGTTGGTATATAGTCTATAGTGCCATGGTGTAAGTTAAACTTCTTGAAAGTTGGTGATATTTTGGTCTCTGTGAGGAACCAAAACTATAAATGAATCAAACCAATGTTAGATTAAACTTAGTAAATAAAAGATAGTAAAATTATCCAGGGTTAAAAATAGTATCACTTATTGATATTAATAAATGATATGGTAATGTAATTTTTACTACATTACTTGTGACATGATGAACTTGGAAGGTCGAAATTAATCCCAGTGACTTTTAATGAAAGTAGACATTATAACTGTAGCTGATGATTCTTCTCTACTAGGGCAGAATTAAGTGTGGAGCTAAGTAATCTAATGTAAGCTTTTCTTTTGAAGATGTTAGATTGACAATCATTCTTTTAAAACAACATTTAGATACTAGACATCGCAATTGCAGTAAATACTTGTTTCAGTAAAAGCATCTTTATATAAAATTATGAGCTCTATGCACATCAGTAAAACTTATGAAGAACTTGGATTATAACTTTTAAATCATGCTGGTGGAATACATTAGTAGATCAAGGATGTTAGTCTTTACTACTAAACCTAAATTGCTTTCATAGATGCAAAAATGACAAAGAAAGTTACTTTACCTCGTAGTATCCTTGAACTCTATTAAGCAAAATTTACTCTAGCATTTTATATATGCTAAAGAAGTATATCTGGAAATAACGCTTTAATAAACTCCTACTTGTTCAAAATTTACCTGTTGAACCTGTAAGATCCAGAAATCCAGCTGAGTTAGCAATTGATAAGTAAGCCCCAGTTTAGAACATAACTTCTCACCCTACTGGAAAAAATCAAATCATCAATACAACTAGAAGAAACTGAATGTAGGTCATTTACATAACATATCAAAATTAAAGTAGTATTAGTTTTTATGTGTTTAAAGTAAATTATTACTTTTGTTAACTGTTCCATTTTGTCGCTAGCCGCTAGTAGTTATCAAACTGCGACTATAGACAATTTATGTTACATTAAAAAAAATTAAATTTTGTGAAAATTTGGGGTTTTGACACTATGTTATACCCATGCAGTCTTTTATCTATAACCCTTCTTGTTGTCGAGTGTCATAGCATTGGAATTTCAATACAGGAAAGTTGGGAAGGATGTCGTTTAGTAAGGTCATGCCGACAAGGATTCACAGTGCTATCAGGGTGGTCATCGCCTTCTTGGGAAGCTCTGCCTCCACTGCATCAACTCTTCTTGGCGGAACATAACAAGGGAAATTTGGTTTGGCCCGCAGTAGCTCTGGCTCTACCTGTAGTAGCATGCCTTCATCTCCAACATTATCTCCTTGCTCTGCAACCTATTCCTTTCCTTGTTCGTCTAGAGCGATTGGAACCTTACGTTTCCTTTGCCTCGGCAATGGTCGTGCAGATGCCTCTCCTGGCTGCGTCTGATTGGGCTACCTCAAATCTTTTTCATGTGCCATAGCTGCTTGTTGCGGTCTTGGAACAATGGGTATTTCCTGGACTTGGTTCGGCACAGGATGCGAGCTAGGGGTTGGAATGGTTTGTTGCTTCCTTGTTCTTGCCATTGTGTCTATCTTTGGCAGCTATTGCGGTTGTGGACCTTCAACCGAATGTGTTTCTATTTCCTTAGAAATGGGAAAACCAGAGGTGACAATCACTTATGATTCCTCACTATCACTGGGAATGTCAATTACCATGGTTGTCGGTGTAGAGGAACGTAGGTGAGAAGATTTAGTTCTATAATGGCTCGACTCCTGTGCTCACTATGCATAAAAGAAAACTACTTGATGGGGAAGCTGAATATTTACATATTCTGCAGCGTCTTTCAATCATCATTTGACAAGAGGCTTAGGTCTAATCAATATCTCGGGTTTCCTTTTCCAATGCTTTCTTCATTAATTTCTGTAGCTGGCCTTTTGGGTTGTACTTGTTAGACTAGTTATGGTAATTAGTGCTATGACGGTTGATGAGATCTAAAAGTATGTCTCCCTGCTCCTCGTACTACATTTATTTAATGCCATGCAGGTATCCCATCCATACAAATCTTTGGCATGGATCCGTTGGTGAATGCTAGCCAGCCTGTCATTCCTTCTTTTGCATCATTTGGCCCCTTCTGGCCTTGTCCCATATACCAAAAATATTTTTGGTTTTCTTTCACTTTGCACACTTTGATTCGCTCTCTTGGGTTTGTGCGATGACTTGATTATTGTACGGTTTATTGCTCATGCTTCTGTTGGTTCTGTCACAATCTTGCAACAGAATAGTTTACGTCTTTTGGTCGTGTTTTTTTTTACGTGTCGTAGTAAGGTTTTAGGCAACTGCCGTTCACCAAACTTGTGATGTGGGTACCATCAAATTTTTTGGGGTTGTGTTGTGCCCATATCCATAGTTTGTACGATCATATATGGCCTTATCCAATTTGTCTTTATTTTACGTGGGTGCTTGAATACTCTGTTATCATATTGTAGGATAAGTCTTCCTTCTGTGGATGGCTTCACCATGTTATATTGATAATGTCATGCCGACGGCTATTGCTGAGTTGGCTTGGTCTGTAATCACAAGGGTACCTTCATCCCCTCTAAGTCTTCCACCATTCCCTTTTTTTTTGTGCCGTTGAGAGGGAAGAGGGTCTGGTATTCCCATAGGAGATCTGCAATTTGTATAACTTCTTCATCCTGCAAACACTTTTGTATTATTCTATGATCTTTAATTGTTTCAACTATTTTTGGCTTGCTGAAGTTAATCGGATTATCTTCTGCATTCTTGGTTATATTGCCTTGCTAAGCAGCTGCGCTGTGTTGGTGAACATTAGTGTGTTTGATCTTCTCAACTATACTCTCTTTTTTATTCTGGACTGTATCATGAATTGTAGGGTGTTTGTTATCACTTACAACTGTATGCGCAACCTGTTGGGTTCCTTGTCGCAGTTGCTCAGAGTTATCGCAGGTCTTGGGCGCCACATCCAAGTTGTATATGAAACTCTCATAGGTGGGTAACTCCCTTGACTTGGTATCCACCCGTCTTAGAGACCTTGTAACTCTTGCACACCTTCTCATGGAGACTTCATGTAATCTAATTTTCTAATTCTCTAAAGACTCCCCTGAATCAGATGTACATGAACTCTCGCACTTCCAACTTAGGTTCCCATGTGATGTCAGACTGATATGGTCTTCATGCATAGCTATAACATTGTATATTTGATTAAGAAAATCATCCTTCCCCTCATTATAAATAGGCTCAACGTATATATTTTCCCCTCAAATGGATCAATGGGCGAGACTACCCTCATTTCCTTCTCTTCAAAGGAGACGATCCTTTTTTTGAAATTTATGATTGTTTGATTGTCTATAGCCCAATCTATCCCTAGCAGTGCAGGGTAAGGATTTGTATCATCCACAATGTTCATGACCTCAAAGTCTGCATATGTGCGCAATCCTTCAACATCGACAATGACATTGCTCAATTGACCAATGGGTAGTACCTTCGCATGATTGGCAAGTCACAGCTAGATAGGAGACTAGTCTAAGTGCGGCTTGCCCATGCTTTCCTAGGTCTGGCGTGTTAGGATATTGACATTTGACCCCAAATCTAAGATGATATAGTCCATGTCATAATCACCTATCTGTGCATTCATTCTCAGTTCATGGCCAGTTTTACATTTCCGTCGCATCTGGTTAACCTTCTTCTCAATTTGTGTTTCTACAGGCATCTCGTCTATCATTGCTTGCAGCTCTACAATAGCATATTTATCTTGGATTAGCATCAAACAACTTGATAGAAGAGGTCTCAATTTACAAACCTCAGGTGAAGCCTTTTTTTGTAATAGGTGTTGGAAACGGTCAGGCATGTCCTTGACTTCTACGGAAGTTGATGGTACATCTTGGCTTATGAATTTTGATTGCACATCCCAAAATATTTCTTTATGCTTCTGTCCAGACAGTGATTCTTTTCTCTATGATGTCAGCCTCACTTGTGGATGTGGTTGTTCTTGTGGGTTATCTTGTTCTTCTCCAGTCATCACACCTCCTCTAGTTACGACAACAATGTTTAGGTCTTGCAGTTCAGCCATGATCATCTAAACATTCGTATTTGCATTCAGGTTTGGCTTTGGTGGGGGGTTGGGTGCAGCAATGGTCATTGCTTGCCACTTTGCGATCAGCTGAGGACATTGTTGAACATTATGGTCTTGTCCCTTACAATATGAGCATGTTCTTGCAGGCTCTAAACAATCTCTAGCAAAGTGACCTAGTTGTCCACAGTTATAGCATATAACTAGACCTCTTCCCTTACCAAATCCTCCTCTACCACCTCATCCTCTAAAGTTTTCTCCACCCCTTCCCTGAGGGTGTAGTTGTTGTGGTGGGTATTGGTTTTGCTAGTAGTTTTACTGATAGGGGTTTCGTTGCGCATACAGCTGTTGAAGCGCATATGGTTGTTGGTACTGATTAGCTGGGAACTGCGCAGGTTGATATGAGGCTTGAGCCTATTCAACCTAAGGGAACCCCTCATTTTTCATTAAGTACGTATCAATTGTTTTTTCTTTCAAGAGCTGGTATTCTCTACAGTCTTTTTCCTCATGTCCTACGGATTTACAAAATTTACAAAATAAGTTTGCAGGGGCACTTACAACTTTTTGCAAATACACACATTCTTCGTCGCGGTGGCCTCTTGACTGGCATAAATGAAACCATGGTAGCCCATGGTCGTTTAATGGGTTAGGTGCACCTGATGTGACATAGTTCATGAAGGTTGGACAGTAATCCTTGGTGTGTCCATCCATTCTACATTTTGTGCACCACAAGTCCTCCTGTGCTTATTTTCCCTTCTTGATATCTTGAAGTTGTATTGTGAGGTTGGCTAGGTGTGATTGGATCTGTACCATTCTTGCGGCACCATCACCAATAGGCGAGGCCTCTAGCTTCATCGCCAGCTCCAGTGCTTATGTCTGTGATTCAATATTTTACTGCATCAACAGCTCGCATATGTGGGTAGCATAGCAGAAATAAACCACTACTTATGTTGCACATCAGACATTTGGAATCTTACTTTGGCCATCAACATTTTGAATCACTGATCAAAGTCCCACACAATTTCTGCTAAATCCTGTTTAATATCCTTAATCTCAGCAATACATTGTGACTCTGATTTGGGTTTTCTGAACTTAGAGATCATTGCATCTCGGATTTCCTCAAGGGTCTTCTGCAATGTTTCATCTGATACGGCACAAAATTTCATGAACTAGTCTAGCATACGACCCCTCAAGGTTGCGATCATCTGCGCTTTCTTGACGTCTACGCCATGGACTAAACATACCATCCACATAGCTTCATAGAGGAATCAATGTTGTCCGGGGTCTTCCATTCAATGTAGGTAACCGAACGTCTGTCACAACCATTGGGTTGTCGTTAGGGTTTTCCCAGACAGTGTTCAATGGGGTTGCACCTTCTTGCGCACTAGTTTCAGCGCTAGTGCTATCCGTATTAGAGTTGCTTTCATGGGATGAGACTATAGATCTTGTCTCAGGCGATATTGTTGGTGGTATATAGTTGTGCTCTGATCCCGATGTCTCGTCAGAGCTCTCCGGATCTTCAGGTCCTTCCGAGATCGGGCTATAATCCTCCTCTTCATCGCAAGACCCTTCATCTTTTCATGACCAAATTTCATGTTCGCTTCCTTTGAGAAAACTAGGATTCCATCGGCCCCTTTCAGTTCTCTTTCTCTTTCCTGATATGAATCTTCTCCCACTCCTTAGGAGTCCATCCTCAAGTTCAGTTTCTGTTCTTCTGGGGAACATTTCCATGCACTTTTCCCCATGTTCTTTACCTATTTGTTAGTGACATAGCCCCCTCGTAGACACACGGCTCTCAACTATCCAAGTGCAAAATACCCTTCTCATAAGCAAGTAATTTCATCCATGTACTTATACTCAATAAGTATCTCCTTCATGGTCCTTGGAAGAAATTTATTTCAGCTTCACTATATGAAATTATAGTATCTACTGCAAACTCAGTAATATACCCTTGCAATATACTATCAACCCAAAAATCAACAGCTCTGGAGACAGAGTTACTTACAATGGTTACCTCCTGCACCAGCTGGTCGCTCCACTCATCAATCTCCCTTCTCTGGAAATCCATCTACTTAGATGCCAATCCTACTAACCATTCTTGCAGTAAAATAGGGAACTCAGCAAAGAAGATCTCATGAATATCAAAGTATATATATTCATCTAACCATCTTTCTGTGCTCAATCGTGCCCCTGCGCTTTCTTCTTGTGTGAACACCAGCGTTTTAGCATCCAACCAGTCTTCTATCTCCTCCTTCATTGGGTGCCACAACATCTCCTCGATTTAGTCACTAGGTCTCAGCAATGGAACCATTTGTTGGGCACTTTTCCCACTCGCGCAACCTAGGTTCTGCATAGCCCGTCGATCCAACAACTACTTGAGATACCGACGCAATAGAGTAAGCCCCATCAGCAACACCTACAAAGCAGGTGTAGTCTCACCTGAGACATCTCATAGATGGGTAACCGCCAGAACCATGTTTCCACGATTATCGAGGGAGTATAGTCCCTTGGCTCGTAGCCAAGAAGCTCAATGAAGGCAGTAGGATGGCTGGACAGAGGAGTCAGTTCTACATGACCGAGCACAAACATATGTCATCACGCATGGCTTGACCTTCCTTTCCACCTCGCAGTTGGCGCAACTCGTGCGGCGCAGCTGATTCACATCAATTGGCTCTACGACTTAAGTTAGGATTCAAAACAACAATGATACAGACCGATATATAATATAGGTTCATTTCAACAATGCATTTCGATCATTCATCTACCAATTGCAGGATAATACCAGAGATGTAAGCAACATTGAACATTATATAGATAGAAAATAGTAATCAATCACATAAACATTCACCATATTAACCATCCATTCAAACACAAGAGATAACGTGGAAACCCATCTGGGAAAAACCACCAAGGTGATCTTCATCTGGCATGAGAAAGGATATAGCACCTTGTAGTTTGTGGGATGCAGACTGATCTTGAGATGTGTCTTTAAGTTCAGACTTATAGTTCCCATGTTCTCTGGTTCACTCTTCTATTCTACTCCTACTCCTAGCGGTCAGCTCACATGACAACCAGATACGTGGCTCAACAGCCCCTCTATTACTACTACACTCTTCCTAACTCTCCTCCTCTCTGATCACTATAACATTACAACAAAATGACATCCCTCTCCATGGATTACCACTGAATAGCTAACTACTACTGAAAACTGAATAGAGATCAACAAAAACCTCAAAGACCAACCCTCTAACTATTGCATCCCTCATATTTATACTAATTTACATGGCCACGCAGGGCCAACTGCATACCGACAGTCTGTTAGCCATCACCATTAGCCACCCCTCTGGTTACAACTACAGTGACCATGACTTGATAGGAGGCACTATCGACCTGACTTACAAATATCTTCTCATATGTGCGTAGCCACAGGCTTACACCGCCATATACAACCATGATCTGGATTCTACATCCGTCGCTTTTCGACCATTTTCCCTTTGTGCACTTCTGCGCTTGCCTTTCCTTTTCCATGTGCCTCTTTGTTCTACCTTCGTGAGCCCTTTATGTCCTTCGTGATCTTCCTTTGCTTCTATCACACACATGGCGCATTTTCCTTGGTTGCATGTGTGAACTTCCTCCTTGTGCCCCTTTCCCAAGCCAACATCAACATGGACTTGCAGTAGCCCCACATGTTGTCATTGATGCCACCAAATCCCACTTGTAGTGCCTTGGACCCCTTACAGAGATGGTTTGTGCATTGGAGCACCTTGTAACCAGTTGACAAGGTCCCTGTACCCACAAGGTTGGATCTTGGAGCCACCACCTTGTTGTCGATGCTAAGGACCCTAGAAATGGTGTGCAGCCTTGGTAGATGATGGAGAATCCTTGAACAGGTTGAAGAAGCATTAATGACCCATTCTTTGGTCATTCATGCCCTGATGGTGTCATGGTACCCTAGGAGAAGGTCTAACAACCCCATAGGTGATGCCATGATGGATCTTGACCCTTGGAGGTCCTCTTCTGTGGTTGAGGTGGTTGAAGAAGCCCATGAAGCCTCTTACTTGATGAAGAAGCTTTGAATAAGTCCTTGGACCCACACTTGATGGGTTAATGGTCCTTGAACCCTTTAAGGAGATTATATGGTTACTTGTGGATGATGGGGTCCTTGGTCACACATGTCATGGTGTTGGGATTCTTTGATGAAGCCCTTGATGGCTTGATACACCCTTGCATGTGATGGTTTGGGTCTTGAACCCACACATATGGATTTTGAAGATGATGAGTGACATGACAAAAACACCTTGTTGACTCATCCTTATGATATGACTTGAGGATAAACCCTAAACCCTTTTAAAATGGTGGTACAATGTCTCATGGACATTAAAAACATTTTATTTAAATATTATATGATTCAAATTCAATTTTTAAATACAAAATACATACTTACCTTGATCACCCTAGAAGTCGGACCAAATTCAAGGAGTGGACAACATGAATTTGTATATAAACACATCACCTTCACACTCCAAAAAGTTGATTAAAATCAAAACAAAAATTAAGATTTGTTTTTAGCAGGTCAACTCCATAAAATTTATAAAAGCTTCTTATCAGGTCGGCCCCAAAATATGAAGGGAAACATGTATAAATAGAAGTGATGTCTTTTTCATTTTAAGGTGGATTCGTAGGAGTATTCTGAGAGCTCTGATTTCGGATTAGTGACTGAGGTAGCCGCAGTGGAGGTTCCATCTTTGATTTCGGACAACCACATATCTCTAATTTTTATATGAAGTATCCCTTTCTAATTTTCGAGTGAGATGAGCTCTGATTTCGGGTATACATTGACTGAAGCAGCCACAGTAGAGGCCTGATTTTTTACTAGCAAATCCTCAGAAGCAAAGGAGACTAGGCCAGCCACTGAGGAAGAATTTCATACTGTCTTTTTACACCAGAATTTTGGACTGTCTAAACTCAGAAAAAATCGTCTATTAGGGCATCTGAGGGAACACTTTTGCAAAGATAAATTTCAGAATACAAGGAGAGTACAACTATGATCTTGGGCATCCTTAATCTCTGCCTATATGTTGAAAAAAACTTAAACAAGCCCAGAGAAGGAGTTATGATCCTGGTAACCAAGGACTCTTGAAAAAGTGACTGGAGATTCTGGTATGTAAATCAAGTTTTCGAAGGTATGTATATTATGCTCTTGATTAGGAAGCCATTCCTTTTTTAATGCACAAAGTAGTTACTCTTTGTTTTTAACAAAGGTATGCAAACAATCCATGTACAATTCAAAGGGTTCTAAGTATGTAGGTGAGCTTCCAAAGCTCTACACAATGCATACACAGTGAGATAGATATGCATAGTATTAACATTTATGACTAGAGGTGAAAACAATGAAATAAGTATTGTTTACACAGTAAGTGCATGATGTAACCAGCATTACATAGTATAGTGACATGCTCAGTTTTCTTCACACAGTTACATCTACTCAGAAATACATACTCAGTGATACTTACACAGTTGAATGTCCAAGTGATTAGTGACTAGACGATGATATGATGATGCATACACCTATGATGTGACATGATGTGCTAGTGATTATTGATGTACCATGTCCAAGTTGAGTTGATACACAGTCTAAGTTTGATTGAATTCATCATACTCAACCAAGAATATAGAGACAAAGTGACATAGTTGTATGTATGAGATGCATATATAATGCATGCTGAAATGACACACTAAGATGACTATTGATGACTAAGAATGTTGTATGATGAGTTCTGGTCATCTACAGAAGAGACATAAGCAGTAAGTTGTTGATGAAGATGATGCTTGAGCAAGAATACTATGATAAAAATGATGTATTCCATGATATGATACTCTATGATCTGTGATGCATGCACTCCCATACTCCTTGATGATCTCAGGCAAGACATGACCAGTCACAAAGTGAAGAAGAAGACATGACAAGTTGATGGCAGCAGCAACGTATTGAGAAGACCTTTATGACTTGGAAGTATTGAAGAGCAGGTGTTGATGAACAGAGAAGATTGAGAAGTGTGTTGCAGCAGTGTTGATGAGAGTGATGAGAAGATGATCAGCAGTATTGACCAACAGCATAATAGATTGAATATACAGGTGATGTTGATGTGATTGATGAGATGATGTGACAGTGAGATCTAATTGTAAAATCAAGCTTTTCTTGCTTTTGAGGTTAGGATACCTCAAACCCTTATTAGAAGGGTCTAAGAAAATAGGAAGGGTCCTGGATGAAGAGTAGGTGCTCTTTGTATCAGTAGGTGCTAATTTTACCTCACGATTGTAGTTGTTCCAAAACAAATACAAAATATTACAAAATCATATGGTGTTGTGTTCTCTTGTGCTATGGTTCTTGTTATGACTTCATGATTCAGATGCTTATGATTTATAAATGATGAAGTGATAGATGTTTATGAAATGATTATGCAAATGGTAGAATAATGCATTGATGAATTAGTTGTTGAACATTAAAATTCAAAAAGAAATAAAGACTCCACACACAAATTCACCCCCCCTCTCTGTGTGCCTGGTGTGTCTAACACCTTCCACAAAGAGAATCAGACAAGAAAGTGACGATTCTTCAAGTGATGAAGAATATGTTTTGATTTCCACTCTCATGAGAACTATCACACATGGAAGCAATGATTCGCTTATAGATAGTGGGGATTCCAAACATATGACAGGATTCAAAGAATCCTTTGTGAAACTGTCTGAACATGAGTCATCTCACAAGGTGAAACTTGGGGATGACTACCAGTATCCAATAAAAGGTAGTGGTGAATCCTCCTACAAGCTAGACTCTGGAAAGTCTATGAATATGAAGGATGTCTTATTTGTACCATGACTAAATAATAATATCCTCTCCATATCTGCATTGGATGCAAAAATTCATAATGATTGCATTCATAGATGGCCAAGTTCTTATGTCGCCAAAGGGAAAGACTATAGATGATGCAGTTGTGATTGGAGAGAAAGAGGGAGGATTATACAAACTGAAGGGCCAACCAGAACAAGCTTTGGTCCATGAATTAGTAGAGCCAAATGAACTTTGGCATAGAAGGCTTGCACATGTGCACTATAGAGCGCTACCACTTGCACCCAAAGCTATTGAAGGTTCCAGAAATACAGAAAAAGCATGAAGGTGTTTGCAAAGGATGTGAGAAAGGAAAGAACACAAAGAAGACATTTCCACGTAGCGAGATCAAGGCAAAAGGAATCTTGGAAATCATCCACTCCGATGTATGCGATTCGATGTCATCCAGTTCATTAAGCAGGTATGTATACTATGTTTCTTTCATTGATGATTTTTCTAGGAAGACATGGATATACTTCTTAAAGAATAAAGATGAAGTATTCAACAAGCTCAAGGAATTCAAAGCCTTGATCGAGAACCACACAGAAAAGAATGTCAAGACCTTTCGATCAGACAATGGTGAATAATTCACATCAAATGAATTCAAAGAATTATGCAGAGATTTAGGGATTAAGAGGGAGTTAACAACTCCATATAATCCACGGCAAAATGGGGTTGTAGAAAGGAAGAATAGAATGATAATGGAAGTTGAAAGAGAAATGCTTCATGATCAAGATATTCCCATGCATCTATGGGAAGAAGCTACCAGAATAGCAGTGTATGTATAGAACCGTACTCCACATAGAGTACTAAATAGAAAGACACCTGAAGAAGTATTTTCCGACAAGAAACCAGAGGTCAGCCATCTTAGAATATTCAGTTGTCCTATGTACATACACATTCCAAAAGAAAAGAGGACAAAGTTAGATCCTTCTGGAAAGAAGGGTATATTTATGGGATATAGTGAAAGCTCGAAACATTACAGAATATACTTCCCAGGATTCAAGAAGATCGACATAAGCAGAGACATAACATTCGACAAAGATTCAACTTACAACAAATCCAGAAAGAGACCAGTTGAAGACTCTAAAGAAATATAAGTACCCAGAATTCAAGATACAACTATGAACGATGCAAATCAAGATGAAGATCGAGAAATATAAGAACCCCAGGAACCTGTAGATCCACCCCAAGAGAAGAATTCTCACAAGAGGATACCTGCATGGGAATGAGAGGCTATCCAAGGTGCAGAAAGATATGGGGCTCCAGAAGAAATGCACAAAGAGAGTAAAAGAACCAAGTCCCACTCCAATTATTTAGCACTGTTATGTGACATCATTGATAAAGAACCTTCCAACTATGAAGAAGTGGCAGAGAAGAAAGAGTGGAAGGATGCTATGATCGAGGAGTACCAGTCAATCATGAAGAATGATTTCTGGGATGTTGTCCCTAGACCAGAGGGGAAGTCTGTTGTGACTTCCAAATGGATCTACAAGATCAAGCATGTTGCAGATGGTAGCATATAGAAACATAAAGCAAGATTTATGGCTTGTGGCTTCTCCCAGAAAGAAGGAATAGATTATGAAGTAACTTTTGCACCTGTAGCCAGATACACTTCCATCATATTAGTACTTTCTCTAGCTGCAATGATGAAATGGAAGATACACCAGATGGTTATCAAGACTACTTTCTTGAATGGTGTAGTGGAAGAGGAAGTGTATGTGGAGCAGCCACTCAGTTTTGAGACACATGACAGGGAGACTCGTGTGTGTAAATCGAAGAAAGCCCTATACAGTTTAAAACAGGAACCCAGGACATGGTACGACAAAATTGACAGTTTCCTATCTAGTTTGGACTTTACTAAGAGTAAAGCAGATTCCAAACTTTACTACAAGGTTGAAGAAGGGAACCCAGTGATACTCCTGCTGTATGTAGATGATCTGTTTGTAACAGGTATGGATAAGTTGATTGCTGATATGAAGAGGAAGCTTGCTGCTGAGTTTGAGATGAAGGACTTGGGTATGATGCACTACTTTCTAGGCATGGAGGTGGCAGATTATAGATGGAATCTCCCTGGGACAAGGGAAGTATGCAGTAGATATCCTGAAGAGGTTCAAGATGATGGACTCCAAGGCCATGACCACACCTATGCATCGAACCTGAAGCTATTGAGTGATGCTTCATCAGAGATGGTTGATGCTATGATGTATCATCAAATGATTGGGCCCTTGATGTACCTGACAAATATGAGACCAGATATTTTCTTTGTTGTGAACACATTGAGCTAGTTCCTGACAGATCTGAGACATGTTCACTTGATTGCTACAAATCATATTCTGAGGTACCTGAAGGGTACAGTTGATTATGGGCTCAAGTATGAGGTGAATCACAAGATTAACCTGGAAGTTTATGTTGATTCAGATTGGGAAGGAAGTGCCATTGATAGGAAGAGCACTTCACGGTGCTACTTCAGTATGGGATCAGGTGTGATCTCTTGGTTTAGCAGGAAACTGTTGGGAAATAGGTCAGACCCGGGTTTAATCCTTTTATGTCGCACCAACAAAAGACCCACAGTGTTGGCCCTTTCGGCAACAACCTGCGCGCAGGTTGCAGTCTCACCCAAAACAGCTATGGGGTGCCGCAGAATCAGGTTTCTGCAAGCAGAGAGGGATATTACTGTACCTTAGTCTTTAATAAACTTATTAATCAACAATTACACAGCTTTGTCATTCACTCATATACAACTTCGCAGATAGATAAACAACCGTGACTTGCTTAACCCACTACAGGGAATTCACAGCGAAGCTTGTTATTAGCAGTGATCTAAGTTATCAAATGTATACAGTTATTAATGCATAAAAGACAATAGAAAGAGAAACAACACAAGAAACCACAACACCAGATATAACGTGGTTCACCCCCAGTGTAGGGGTTACGTCCACAAACTGTGTTTTATTCAACTTGCTACAAAACCACAGTTTGATCTGTGCACTCAGCTGCAGATCCCTTCAGTCCTTAAAAGCCACGCACACAGCAGCAGGCCTCTGCGCACACAGCTGCAGATCTTTCCTTAATCTTCTTACAAAACCCTCTGCACACACAGCTGTAGAGGTCATCCACACACACAGTTGGGACTTAACCTTTCCTTACATAATCATCCTTAGCTTCGCCCTTCTTTCTTTACATCAAAAAGCCTAAATTTTCTTATTTAAAAAAATGCCTATTTATACATCGCGCTATTACAAAACCATGGATTCAAACCATGGGAACCCAAAACCCTAAACCCTGGATTTAAACCATGGGTTTATTACAAAAAGGGGCTCTGACTTACCCCAACACCCCTAACACTATTTTGACCCGTAACTCTACTTACAAACTTCCTCAACAACTGCGGAGTTACCAAAACTAATAATCCTTAGGGTACGCGTCCCAACAGGCCCCTAAGACTCACTAGTGGCCCATCCCAGGACACTCTGCGATGGCTCTGGTGGGAGAATATTCTGCGCGAGGGTATGGAAGCTACTAGTGAGGTTGTGTAGTATGTCGTCAGCTGCTTTCTCCTTTTCCACCAACTCTTGTAACACTGAGGATGATTCTATGTTAGCCCGTTCCTGCACAAAAGTGTCATAGGTCTTCAAAAGTTTGAGCTGACTCTCTGCAGTATTACTCAATTCCAATGCTTCATCAACCAGTGGCTGTAACGCATTCTCCAGCAGTGTTATATTCGTTCTGCAGGACTCAATTTCCTGCTGAAGTTCCTTCCTGCACTTTACTTTAGCCATCTTCTGCATAGGTGGCAGCGTCTTGATTTCTACTCTAACTGCATCTAATTCGTCCTAGCGTAACTTGATGGTTTCCTGGATCTTACCTACATCTGGATGGTCCTGTAGGTTCACCCATGCTTCGATGCTGTCTTCCATCAGTTTTGCAACGCTGGCTACATTATCTGATATCTTTGCTGCTGAAGCCTTGATGTCACTATGACGTTGTTCTCAGGCCTCTGGTGGAGTCTCGGGCGGGATGCGTAGTTGAAGTTCTGTGATCTGGTGCTGGTGTTCTATCTTCAACCTTTCAATCTCGCTACGAGACTGCTGGGCATAGTCTCTTAGCTTAGCGATTCTCTGCTCTGGTTCCTCTTCTCCTTGTATGTCAGAGTCAGAAAGACTCCGACATGCCTCGTCTAGTGCTCGCATCAGTGTAGTTGTTTTATCTTCAGCATTTTTCTTCTGTTGTGCTACTTCTTCTAGTCGTGCTGCAAAGATTTTATTTTGTTTGAGGGTGTCTTCCAATTGGACTTGGGACAATTGGTCTTGTGCATGGATGTCCTTTGTAATAGTGAGCTGGCAGAGGTGCAATTCTGACATGGACATCTTTGTATAATCGATCTCTGCGGTCAGACTCATCTGGGACCAAGAATCTGCATCGGTCAGTATTAGAGCTGCGCTTGATAGTTGGCCTTGGTTATCTCTGGGTGTCCATTGCCTAATATCCTGCTGCATGGGTGCTATAGTGCTACTTGTCGCAGTACTGGTCGCTGACTTTGCTACTAACTCTTTTAGATCCGAAACCCTGTTTGCTATACCTGTGAGCCCAGCAAGATGCAGTTTCGCAAACTCTGACCATTTTTTAGTAAGCATTCCTGTAGACTTTTCTAGAGCTTGCTCCAGCTCATCCAGCGTTATAGTGGCTTCTTCTTCAATATTTTTTTCCTTCGACGCTTTTGAATTTTTGCGGGATGGCGGCTTGTTTACCTCTGCTACTTCTGGTGACTTGCGCTTGGTTGATGGGTTAGGATCTGATATGGTCTTGATCGACTCCTCATCCTGTTCGTCCTATCTGCCATCTCCACCTTGGCCGTCGCCATCCAGCTGCGAATCACTTAGGTCTTCGCTATCTTCTAATGGGCTTTGCTGCTACGCCTGACTGGTACCTGTGCCAATATTGGTAGCTAGGGGAACTGGAATAGAGGGTTTTTTTCCTATATCTTTCAACCAGTCAGCCGGCCAATATTGCTGAACTATACCCCTGATATCTGGTTCGATGACTACATATGGTAATTTAAACCATTGATGTCGTGGATCTGCACAGGCTTGAATGAAAACATGATGTATATCAGCACTGAAGTTCGTGGCGCCCTCATATTTAGAGAACAACTCATTGGTAAGCCGTGGTGTTCACACGATCTCATAGTGGATACTCATGGCATAAAAGACAAACACAGTGTTCGTCATCTGCTGAGATACCTTATCCGAGGATATCCACAGGGAGGCGTACCTCATTGCTCCCGGCATGCCTGGGTTTACTTCTACAAACTGAGCTTCGGTGGGTTCTTTCCACCCAACTAATGCAATAAGTATCAATAGCTAGGAATAATGAAAAGGTCTACCTTTTTCCTGTGCATCGCGGGCATCCTCCAGAAATTCCTTCACAAGATATGCGGCCCAATTGTAAGTATACCCCTCAGCGCAGTTCATAGCAATCCGGATAACCGGAGCAGGTACTTCAGTTGGCTGGCATTTCCGTATGAGTTTGCAGGCTAAGAGTTCAGCTGCAAAGCGAATTTGCTGTTCCTGAATCACGGAAGTGTGATACCCCCGTTTCCCCTTTGTTAGGCCAAACCACTCTTTCATAGTTTGCGCGAGCTTTGTATCCTCATGTTTTGACTGAAATTTAGTTCCCGGATCAGGTCCTGCCATTGGTAAACCTGTGATCTTATGGATGAGTGCGGCGTCAATAGGAATTTGATGGTCCCCTATCCATAAATAGTCATCATGTACTAACGCTAGCAATTGTTTGGCCACTACGGTCACATGTATGCCGCGACCGAAATGTGGAATATCAAGCATCTTGAGTAGGCCAGCTTTGTCCAGACCCATAGCCCACGGTTGTACTTCCAGTAGTGTCACATTATCATCTGGGTATTTGACGTGGTGCAAGTATTCTGCTGGTTCAAACAGTGGAAACTTGCCATGGTCATTTGTGTCATGATCACTGTACTTAAGCCGATCGATCTTCCCTGTCATGCTTCCGATCAGCTGAACTCCTTGTGGCAGTGAGGGTGTGGTTAACGTGAATTGCTTTGTTCGACGGGGTAGCTCGGCACCTTGTCGAACAGGTTGTAGATATGGTGGCCGCGGTGGTGCAATGTTCTCCCTACCCCCGGCCAGGACCTGTGCTGAACTGGTGGGATCCATAGGATGATCTGCTGGCATTTGCCCTATTTACCTTTGCCGGTCTTGGTTTCGCTTGGATCGAACTTCAGTTCTGGAATTTTTCCCGGTAGACCATGTCTGCATCGGCCGTGGTGGTGCTGGGTGAGCTTCTTCACAGGGAGCAAAGGCAGGCGGACGATTAGAGCATCTTATTAGACCCTCTTGCTCGAATTCTCTGACTAAATAGTCAAGCTCTCGCTCTGTTGTCATGGGTTCACTCATAAATATTGAAGAAATGCAAAATACAATTTTCCCTAACTTAGGCATCATCTTATACATGCCATCAATCAAATCGGGCAGGACAGTGCATTGAAGGCACCAAATCTGACGAAAATCTTGTCCAAGTGGAGCTCGATTTCCGATAATCGTCTTAGTACAGGAATTTAAGGCAATTAAAGCACTACTGCCACCAATTTGGCTGCTTCCCAACGGTCAGATTTTAAGCCTCACTGTGTTTTTTGGTCTTCGGCAGAATCATGGTTTGAGCTTCGTGACAACAAGCACCCTCGGCACAGTATTGCCCTTCGACCCCTCCTGGGAATGTCAGCGACAGGACTGTTAGGTTTGATGGACTGGCTTCTTGGTTCTGCCCCTTGGTTTGGTATTCAATTCCGTGTCGGAGCTCGGCCTCCATATACCAATTTTGTGCTATGGGTTCCAAGGTGTGCATGAACTTATGCACCCACTCCTCGTGAAGTATGTTGTCCCATGCTACATAACTTTGCCTCAAATGTTCCTGAGGGCTATTTGGCCCATTGAACTTACTTCACACCTCTTGGAATTGGTTTATGAATCTGAGGCGCAGAAATTTCTGGCAGGCTCCCCAACTGGGAGTAGACTTTTTGTGATCGGTCCACCCTGCTGCTGTAGCTCCTAATGCTGTCTCCAGAGTCTGCATTCTTTGTGACTGAGGTGCTTGTTTTGAGAAATGTGCAATAAATTCTCCAGGGTCTGTCAACCCAACATATGTAGGCAACTCTCGGGGCTGCACACTAGGGCATCTAAGAGGCTTAGTGATTTGCGCGCACCTATGGCCATGTAGCTCGTACAGTCGATTCTGCCAATTCTCTAGACCATCATCGGAATCAAACATGTAGGAGCTATCACATTGCCAATCTATTACACCATCGGCATTAGGCTCGACATAATCTTCTTCCTTGGTTGTAATGTTGTAGATGTGGTCTAGAGTATCCTGCTCCCCTTTGTCTCTGATCGGTTCTGTATATCTTTCTCCTTGGGATGGGTCGAGGGGTATGATAAATCGCAGACCATTTCCTTTGAAGGTCATCTGTCTCCTCTTAAGGTTGATGATTGTAGCATTTTCCATGGCCCACTCGATTCCCAACAGTGCTGGATAAGGGTTACTATCATCAATGATCTCAATAACTTCAAAATTCGCTAGAGTGCTTACCCCATCAATATCTATGGGAACACTAAGAAGTCTCCCTAGGGGCACAATCCTTTGCTGGTTAGCTAATCTCAGTTGTATAGGTGACCAAGCCAGGGAAGGTTTTCCCATTTGTCCCCAGGTTTGCTTGGGTAGGACATTAACTTCTGATCCAAGATCCAAAATGACATCAGTCATATCATATTCCCCTATCTGAAGATTAAATCTCATTTCCCTCCCCGTTTTTCGGACACAACTAACAGTTTTCTCCTGATCAACTCCTCTCTGAGGGTCTGTGACAGCAAGAACTTTTTGCAGCTCTTTTAAAGCATTCTGATTCCTCAAGAGTTTCATACAACTCTGTAAAAAGGAGGAGAGTGTACTTACTTTATCCGTCGAAGCATCTTGCGGCTGCAAGGCCTACTGAGGTTTCCGCGCAGGTAGTGCTGCTGTGTGAGGGTCAACAATATCGCACTGATCCACCTTGACTGATGCTTGGTCTGTCGCAGTGTTAAGTGCTGGAACATGCTCGGAGGCCTTACGCGCGCACACCTCGATAGGTTGTTTCTGCGTATTCTGAATGTGCGTCGTGGCTCCACTCCAGGTGACCACATTGATGGATGCTGTAGGTCTCTGCTCAACGGAAATCAACTGAATATTCTGGTTAGGGCCACTGTTGTTTTCCTGAATCTTTGCTATGAGCTAGGGGCACTGTTCAATCACGTGGTCTACTGCGCAGCAATACCGACAGGTTGTGGTGGGGTTCCGACAGTCGCGAGCCAAATGGCCAGCTTGGTTACAATTGTAACACACAACCTGGCCTCTACCTCTCCCGGGCATACCACCACGGCCGCGACCTCCAAAGGCACCTCTTCCAGAGGCACCGCCGCGGTAACCATAGCCATCATTATTCTGGGCTTCATTTTGCACTCGGTAGGTGTCAGAGATGCGCTCTCTCATGAGGTCATAGCTACGAAACTCCTCTTCATTATGCCCTACTGACTTACAAAACTTGCAGTAGGGGTTCTTGGGAACTTGAACATATCTCTGAAGAAGATGGCAGTTTTCAGGGCGATGTTGGCCAATGGTTCAACAAATCTCACAATATAGAACACCGGGATTGAATTGGTTTGGCACACCCGTATTTAGGTAAGTTCTAACCATGGGGCACTGGTCCACATCGTGACCTTCTGTCCGACATTGCGTACACCATACCTCCTCTCGACTGGTTTTAGCCTTCTTCATATCGCGAAGCTCCAGGGCCATTGCTGCTAGCTGCGCTTGGATTTGAGCAGTACCGGAATCATCTCCGACGGGGGCGGTTTCTAGCTTCATTGCAATTTCCAGAGCTTCTTGCTGGTCAGCAACCTTCTGTTGCATGAGCGGGGTTCTGATATGTGGTAATAATGCTGCGATAAACCATTCCTTGTGCTGCGCAGGACTAATGGTAAAACTGACTTGGTCTAGTAGAACTTTGAATCTCTGGTCAAAGTCCCACACGGATTCGCCACGCCGTTGTTGAATCTCTTTTAGCTCAGTGATGCTCTGTGATTTTGATTTAGGCTTCTTAAATTCTTTGGTTATAGCTGCCTTAATCTCATCTAAAGTAGGGTTCTGAGTACTGGAGAATTTCATGAACCAGGTCAAAGCCCGGTCCCGGAAAGAAGTAATGGGCTGCGCGGTTCTCACATCCAGGGCTGTAATATTCTTCGCGTTCCATACTGCTTCACATAAAAACCAGAATTGTTCGGGGGCTTCTGATCCCATGCCTTTGAAGATGGGCAACTTGATATCATCAGCTAGGCGGGCCATGGCGGTTTTGGGAGAGTTGGGAGGGGGACAGGATGGCGATGGGGGGGGGTTTACAGGGGCAGATTGACCTGTGGCTGGAATACTCGGACTTGGTTGACTGTCGGACTGCGACGAAATTTCAGGGGTAACAGAGCTTCGCTGCGGGGTGACCGGAGGGTTTCCAAAGGAAGGGTTGTCTTCCAAGTCTAAGTCTTTAGAATTGATAGGGGACGGTGCAGTATCCTGGCCTAAGGAGTAGGACTCAAAATCTCTCTTATACCCTTTTCCACTTCGCGGCAAACTACTTTGCGCAGCGAGGGTGTTTTCACTTGCAAACATATGTTAGTAACACAAAATCTAACAGTCTGATTCAAATAGAAATATTCCCTTTTCGGCCAAGAGCATTTTAATTCTCAAGCTAAATAAATTCAAAAGCTTACCCCGCGGTCCTTGGAAAAATCATCGCTTGGCTTCACTAAAGGAAGTGCACGTGTCGATGGCAAACTCTGTCACAAAGGCCTCAAGGGTCCGTGTGGTCCAGAAGTCAACCGCTCGGGAGATCTTGTTGTTCACGCTTTTTAATAAATTAACTCTTGTGGGGGTCCAAATAGAAAACCGCCCCTCGCAGAAGTTCGTTCTTTTCTCAGCTAACCTGGACAGCCACTGGTGCAACTCTATGTGGATACTACCAAAGAAAATTTCATAAGCATCACAAAAAACATACCTCTGTAAAAAGTCACGTGCGCTACGACGCGGATTTGTATTCTCTTTCTCAGCAAATTTCAAATAAGTCTCATCAAGCCAATCCTCGATTTCCTTCGCAGAGGGCCTCTAGAACATAGCCCTTGAGGTACGACGTAAACCCCTCTTGAGCAGATACTGAGTTCAACCGGAAACGGAACCAATTTGTTGGGCAATAGGGCAGACCCGAGTTTAATCCTTTTATGTCGCACCAACAAAAGACCCACAGTGTTGGCCCTTTCGGCAACAACCTGCGCGCAGGTTGCAGTCTTACCCGAAACAGCTATGGGGTGCCGCAGAATCAGGTTTCTGCAAGCAGAGAGGGATATTACTGTACCTTAGCCTTTAATAAACTTATTAATCAACAATTACATAGCTTTTTCATTCACTCATATACAACTTCGTAGACAAATAAACAACCGTGACTTGCTTAACCCACTACAGGGAATTCACAGCGAAGCTTGTTATTAGCAGTGATCTAAGTTATCAAATGTATACAGTTATTAATGCATAAAAGACAACAGAAAGAGAAACAACACAAGAAACCACAACACCAGATATAACGTGGTTCACCCCCAGTGTAGGGGTTACATCCACAAACTGTGTTTTATTCAACTTGCTACAAAACCACAGTTTGATCTGCGCATTCAGCTGCAGATCCCTTCAGTCCTTAAAAGCCGTGCACATAGCAGCAGGCCTCTGCGCACACAGCTACAGATCTTTCCTTAATCTTCTTACAAAACCCTCTGCGCACACAGCTGCAGAGGTCGTCCACACACACAGCTGGGACTTAACCTTTCCTTACATAATCAGCCTTAGCTTCGCCCTTCTTTCTTTACATCAAAAATCCTAACTTTTCTTATTTACAAAAATGCCTATGTATACATCCCGCTATTACAAAACCATGGCTTCAAACCATGGGCACCCAAAACCCTAAACCCTGGATTTAAACCATGGGTTTATTACAAAAATGGGCTCTGACTTACCCCAACACCCCTAAGACTATTTTGACCCGTAACTCCGCTTACAAACTTCCTCAACAACCGTGGAGTTACCAAAACTAATAATCCTTAGGGTACGCATCCCAACAGAAACAGTCTTGCATGGCACTAAGTACAACTGAAGTAGAGTATGTCGCAGCTTGTTCAGCTAGTTGTGAGGCATTATGGCTGAGGAAAATACTTTTTGATTTGGTTGATCTCCAGTTAGATGCTGCTTGTATATATTACGACAACCAGAGTTGCATGAATTTGTCAGAGAACCCGGTGGTCCATGACAAGTTGAAGCACATCGAGATCAAGTACCACTATATCAAGGATATGGTGCAGAGGGGAGCAATGAAGCTCCAGTATGTTGCGACGGATGAGCAGATAGCTAATGTGTTGACCAAGCCATTGGCCAGAGTGAAGTTTGAGTACTTCAAGGAGAAGCTTGGTGTTCTCCAGATCGAGGTTCCCTCCAAGAGGAGGTGATGAGTCTAAGAGCCTTTCTAACATGGTAGGATTGGTTCCTTCCATGGTCAGATGTAAGTGCAGGTCCATTCTGACATGGTGGTAGGCTGGGCCTCCCATGGTCAGATTTAAGTGCAGGGAAATTCTGACATGGTGGCAAGCTGGGCCTCCCATGGTCAAATTTGAGTGTAGATCCCTTCTGACTGGGTCAGATGTAAGTGCATAGCCTTTCTGATTGGGTCAGATGTAAGTGCAGATCCTTTCTGACTGGGTCAGATGTAAGTGCAGAGTATTTATGACTGGTTCAAATATAAGTGTTGAGCCATTTTGACATGGTGGTAGGCTGGGCCTCCCATGGTCAGATATAAGTGTTGAGCCTTTTCGACATGGTGGCGGGCTAGGCCTCCCATGGTCAGATATAAGTGCTGAGCCATTCTAACATGGTGGCAGGCTGGGGTTTCCATGGTCATATGTGAGTGCTAGGCCTTTCTGACTAGGCCAGATGTAAGTGTTGGATGAGCCTTTTTGACATGGTGGTAGGCTGGGCCTCCCATGGTCAGATATGAGTGTTGGGTATGCCTTTCTGACATGGTGGTGGATGTGTTCCTCTCATGGTCAGATGTAAGTGCTGGGCGGGCCTTTCTGACTAAGGTCAGATGTAAACGCTAAAGAAGACCTAGTTGGAGGCTAGGCCTACAACCAGCATGAAAAAGGGATAGCTCTATATAACTTCCTATGACGAGTAGAATTGAGAGATAGCACCAGTTGATCGAGATAGAAAAAGCAGTGATGATGATGATCCAGTGATGATCTATCTTTGATGATGATCTAGTGATGATCCAGTTTTGATGATGATCTAGTGATGATCCAGTTTTGATGATGATCTAGTGATGATCCACCACTGATGATGATCTCGATTTGATCCAGAGAATAATACTTGTACTGATGAATTGTGTCAAGAGAATACCATCCTAGTTAAGAGGAAGTGTTGATTTATTTATAACTTTGAAATGTATTCACTTGTATATTTTATGTATTGTACCCCCAATGTTCCTATCGGGAAGTATTTGTAATGTAATTGAGTCATGTCATACCCCTATGTTCCTATTGGGAGAATCAATAATGTAAACAAGTCATTTAAATTCATAGAGGGTAACCCTCCTTATTGTTCAAGGGTTAAAATCCCCACAGTTTTGGGGCACTATGGTTATTATACTCTCCTAGAGAATTCGTCCATGGTAAGTTATTGTCAAGTCGGAAATTAGTATAAATAGAAAGTGAGCCTCTCTATTTATCACACAGTCACTCACACTCAGTTGTAGCACATGAGTGAGAGAGGAGCTAGGATAAGAGAGAGAACAACTGTCAGAGATCATCTTACCGCCTTTGGGTTTTACTGCTTCTATTGGTGCCTATTCTATCTCTGAGGAAGTTGCGGGGTTTTCTCCTTTATGGTTTCCCCAAGGAAAATATTTGTGTCTATTGTCCCTTGTGTTTGACTGCTATGCATGTTATTCTCTTAGATAAGATGCTAAGATAATACTGTCTAAATAGATAAAAATCTAACAACAAAGAGAAAGGACATTCAAGAACACTCGCCATCCAAAAGGGAAAAATAAGAATGTGAAGAAGACATAAGAGATACCCTAGTAGTATTGGCATAATTTCCTAGAAAAGGAGAAGAAACACATTTCCCAAGGCATAATGTAGCATTTATTGTAGTTGTACAACAAGTACAATCACAGATGTGAGGGCATGATTCCCAAGAAAAATCGTTGTACATTAAATGTTGGTTGTATAGTTTGTACAACATTAATTGCAAGAATGTGTGGGCACAATATTTTAGGCAGATCATAGAACACGTGTGGGGGATGTACAACTGACAGTTTACACAAAAAATGAGTTAGTTTGTTGTTTTTATTTAAGGTTTGTGATTTTGTCAGTGAGGCTTGAAGAAATATTTTTCTTGTGTTGAAAATTTTCTGAGTACTCTTCTTAATGAGAAATTCTTCTTTAGGGTATTCCCTAAGTTGGGGTTTTTCCTAGTATTTTGACCAAAACATCTTGTACAATGTGTTTTCTTCATCTCCAGTGTTTGAGAAGTGTCTTTGGATTTGTGGTTTAAATTTTAAATTTTATGAGCAAATTTTAATTAAAACCTTAGACATTCAAAGTATTTGACATAATGCATGTTTGAGAAATTATTATGTTATGCCAGTTTTTCTTTCAGTCATGCCCAAATGGAATGAGCGATTACAAATAAAGGGCATTTAGATTAAAATATTTGAATTATTTTTGTGTCCAAGATGGTAAGAGTTGGAGAAACCTAGAAGAACTAGTCTCGATATGTGTTGATGACGATGAGGCAAGGAAACTCATGATAGAATTCCACATGTGGCATTGTGGTGGGCACTATGCCACTCAGGACACCACATATAATATTTAGAGATCCTTATAATATTGGTCTACTTTGTTCTATGATGTACATAATCTTATTAGGTTGTTCCAATTGTGTCATATTTTTGCAAGGAGGAAACATTGAAACATTAAAATATGTTTCTTATAAAAATAACAAGCATAAGTACGCCAAATAATCCATGAATGGATAAATAATAGAATATAAAATTTCTAAGATATGATATGTTTTACAATTACATTACTTTGGGATTTATAAGCCAATTTGCACCTTTTCAATATAAGTCATGTCTTTTGACTTTTCATAATTACTTAATTAATTATTTACTCTTTAATAATTAATCATTATTAATAGAAGTACATTAAGATACCACGTATATGGGAATTAAGGAGCTCTACAACTTGATGTAAGGTTATGGGTTGGGTACCAAGGAGGAAGGATCTACGGTGTACTAGAGGGACGAAGGCGTCTCAGAAAGGAAAATAAAGATGGTTCCTACTCCTCCTCGGGGGGACAGGGACCATGGGAGGAATGCAATAGCAGAGAAGGGTAGCGTTATCTTGGGAATGGAAACTGAAAAAAGGAAAGGAATAATCAATCCATATAACTCACCCAAAGATGGGGAAGGTTCTAGTGGTATCAGCAATGAGGAAACAAATAATCAGGGTACAAGAAGGATAGGACAATGCGTCCTGAAATCCAAGACGGTGCCAAAACTGTAGATCAAATTAGAAAGAGTCAGGGAAGACATTCAATACATGAAAGAACGAGCTCTCATAGGAAAATTTGTGGGGATCTGGCCCACAGAAAATACCTTGGTCTGGTGGATAAAAATCATGTGGAAACCCCAAGGCCATTACGACCTTCAACTAGGGGCCAAAGGGTTCTTCACAATAATCTTCTTTAATGAAGAGGACAGAACAACAAATTTTAAGAATGGCCCCTACTTCTACAATTCAACGGGCCTTTTCCTCAAACCATGGAAAGAGAGTTTCAACCTTGACAAAGAAAACCTGATGATTTCTCTTGTTTGGATAAGAATGTATTCCCTCCCAATGGAATATTGGAAGGAAGAAATCTTGATGGAAATCGGAAACACGCTGGGGAATTTTATCAAAGTTTTAGAGCAAAGTAGACAAAGAAAATACATATCGTATGCCAGAATATGTATCTACCTCGACATATCTAGAAATCTACCAGATGGAATCAAGCTAACATGGGAAGATGAGGAATGGTTCCAGACCATAGATTATGAACAGATTCCTTTCATATGCAGAAGGTGCCATGAGCATGGACATCTATTCAGGGACTAACCTCAAAATAAAAAACTAGGAGGGAAGAAAGATCAAGACAACCAAGATGCCGAGGGATTTACCAAAACCCAAACAAGAAACGACAAGCAAGGAAGACATCAGGACTAGAGTTAAATAAAAGAGTGCAGACCTAGAATAGGTATGAGATCCTCCAAGAAGATAAGGCAATTAGCAACAAAGGCCAACAATCAAAACAGACTAAGGTAAAATTTCAAGAAGACCAACTGTTAGAAAACAAGACCGCAGAGAAATAATAGATATACAGTTAAATCATTAACAAGATGAAAAACACATTAAAACATTACAGAGGGACACAGATATAACACGGTTCACCCAAACGATGGGATACATCCGCAAAGAAATTGTCATTCCTTTTATTACCATCCAGAAAGGTGAAGGGATACAACCTGCAGCAAAACTGCTGCACTTCCTCTTCATGCCCTCACAGTCTCTCTTCCAATACAATACAATACCATACTCAGTTGTTTTACAATGCTTTCTTTTATAGGGGAAATACAATGGGAAAATTATATGGTTAACCCAATACCATGGCTCCACAAAACTGTTTTCCAACACATATCCCAAAAAAATTCTCGGTGGCTCCGCCCCCGAACCCCAAGGTAGGGGGAATGAGTGTATAGTACACCTAGGTTGCA
The DNA here is from genome assembly GCA_001517045.1 of Pseudotsuga menziesii. Taxonomy (NCBI): domain Eukaryota; kingdom Viridiplantae; phylum Streptophyta; class Pinopsida; order Pinales; family Pinaceae; genus Pseudotsuga; species Pseudotsuga menziesii. Next base: position 3,309 of record LPNX010562744.1, on the reverse strand, counting down.
AACATGACTCAATAATATCTTTGGATCTGGAATATTAGGCTCCACAACCAACAATCTCTCACTTGGAGACTAATCACAACTACTCCACCACTACTGCACTTTCTAGACTATGCTCTGGACCTTGGACTTGGAAAATTTCTTATTTTCATCTTCATGTTTGAAGGCCAACAGAAACTGAGCAGGAACTCAATTTCTCTCTGGTTACCCCCTTTGTCAACATGTTTGCAGGATTCTGGCTAGTGTGTATCTTTTCTAGTTTTAATAGTTCTTCATCTAAAACAAACCTTATGAAGTGGTACTTGAGTTGTATATGTTTAGTCCTCGAATGAAAGGTTGAGTTCTTTGCAAGATGAATGGCACTTTGGCTGTCACTATACAACCTACTATTCTCCTGCTTCTTACCCAATTCTTCCATGAACCTCTGCAACCAAATCATCTCCTTACTAGCCTCTGTAGCAGCAACATACTCTGCTTCCATTGTTAAAAGTGCAACAACTTGTTGCAGTTTTGAAATCCAACTTACTGTTGTTCCACCAACAGTAAACACAAACCCTATGGTGTTCCTCCTATTGTCTTTATCACCAGCCATATCTGCATCAACATATCCCTATAGAATAGTGTCTGAACCTCCAAAATATAATGCATCAGAAGTGGTGCCTCTCAAATACCTGAGAATCCATTGTACTGCTTTCCAATGCTATTTACCTAGATTATTCATATACCTGCTCACAACTCCCACTGCATGTGCAATATCTGGTCTTGTGCACACCATGGCATACATCAAGCTTCCAACCACTGATGAATAGGGAATCTTGGACATGTAATCTATCTCTTCCTGTGTCTCTAGACACATATCCTTGCTTAGTTTGAAATGGATGACCAAACGTGTACTGACTGGTTTTGCATTCTGCATTCTAAACCTCTGCAACACCTTTTCTATGTAGTCACCTTGAGACAACATCAAGTTGCGATTTTTCTTGTCTCTTGTTATTCTCATACCAAGAATTTGCTTTGCAGCACCCAAATCCTTAATCGCAAATGATTTAGCTGGTTTTCTTTTGAGCACATTTATATCCTACATGTTAGACCCTGCAACAAGCATGTCATCCACATACAATAACAAGATAATATATCTTCCATTATCTAGCCTCTTGAAATAAACACAGTGGTCAAAATGACATATATCATAACCTTGTTCTATCATAAACTTATCAAATTTTAAATACCACTGCCTTGGAGCTTGCTTCAGTCCATACAAGCTCTTCTTCAACCTACAAACCAAATTCTCCTTCCCTTTGACCTTATACCCTTGTGGCTACTGCATATAAATCTCTTCCTCCAAATCCCAATGGAGAAAGGTTGTTTTTACATTTAACTATTCAATATGCAAATCTTCTACCGCCACTAGACTTAAAATAGTTCTAATTGAAGTCATTTTAACAACAGGAGAAAATATTTCATCAAAGTCTATACCTTTCTTTTGTGCAAACCCCTTTACAACAAGTCTAGCCTTGTACCACTTCTTTCCTCCATCTTCTTCCTTCAACCTGTAAACCCATTTATTCTGCAATGCCCTTTTTTCTGCAGGCAACTTAACCAGATCCCAAGTCTAGTTTCTTACCAATGAGTCCATCTCCTCATCCATGCCTTGCTCCCACTTCTTTCTAGTTTCTACCTGCATTGCTTCTTCAAAACATTTTGGTTCACCAGAATTAGTCATCAATAAATAATACAGTGAAGGAGAGAATCGTTCAGGGGGTCTACTTAACCTGGTAGATTTTCTTACATTTGCAGGAGTTTCAGGTACCTGCTGCTGCTCTTCATTTTCTGGTGCCTTTGGAACTTCATTTTCTTTGATTTCATCCAGCACTGTGTACTATGTGTTTTCCTTTTCTTCTTTCTTTCCCTACAAATGATCTTTGTACATGACCTTGTCATTGAATACTACATCTCTACTCCTAATGATTTTGCAATTTTTAATATCCCATAAGAAATAACCAAAATCATCAACCCCGTATCCAATAAAGGTACATTTCTTGGATTTATCCTCAAGCTTTGTTCTATCATCTTTATCAATATGGACAAATTCTTCACAACCAAAATTTCTCAGAAATGAGTATTTTATCTGTTTACCTGTCCATGCCTCCTCTGGAATGCCACCATCCAAAGCGCTTGAAGGCCGTTTGTTTATTAAATAAACAACAGATTTTACAGCATCAGCCCAAAACTGTAAGGGAAACCCTGCATGCAATCTCATACACCTTGCACGCTCCATGATCATTCTGTTCATCCTTTCTGACACACCATTTTCTTGTGGTGTTCCAGGGATTGTCTTCTCTCTGTCAATCCCATTGTGTGAACACTAACCGTCAAACTCCTTGCTGTAGTACTCAACTCCATTATCAGATCTAAGACATTTCAACCTTTTTCCTGTCTCATTCTCAGCCAAAGATTTCCACTTCTTAAAAGTATCAAACACATCAGATTTTTGTCTAATGCAATAAACCCAAGTTTTTCGAGTTGTATCATCAATAAAAGTAACATAATAACAAGAGCCACCAAGAGATTGTACCTAAGTTGGTCCCCATACATCTGTATGGACAAGATCTAACTTTTCACTCTTCTTTTGTTTCCCAACCCTAAGAAATCTAACTCTCTTCTGTTTTCCATAAACACAGTGTTGCAGCTACAACAATTTTCCCAAATTTCTAAAAAAATTTGGACCCTCCTTTACTTTGGATTAGTTCAGTTCTTTTCTTGGTTTCATCTTGTTGATTTTAACTTATGGATTTTGAAGCGCCTTCATGAAATTTGAGTGCTATCGATCGACTGGTTTCTCATCGTTTTCATGCCTTTTCATCTTAATTGAGTCCCTTGCCGTTTTGCAAAACTCTTTTAAAGCTTTCGTTTTAAAGCCTTCTTGTAGCGGGAGTTAGTTTGTTGACAAGCCCGCCGTTGCGGGTGTGTTTCGGATCCTCCTAACCTGTGGTCGGGCCACCATTGCGGGTGTTCTTCAGCTCATCTTTTTCTTTTCCGCACCGCCGTTGCGGGTGGCTTTCGAAACTTGATTTTTTGTTCCACCCCGCCGTTGCGGCCCTTCTTCGAATCTTGGTTGTCGTGTTTGTGCCCCGATTGTTGCGGGAGTTAATCTTTTTGTCTTGCCGTTGCGGGTGGTAAAACTTTGTGGCTGTTACGGGCGTTGTTTTCATTTCGCGTTGGAAGGAGATGAACTCCACCCTCGCCGTCGTTGCGGATCAATGGGAAGTCCGGAGATGTTGTTTACTGCCGACTATGTGTATCGGAGCCTTG
>LPNX010562739.1:0-10428 GCA_001517045.1 Pseudotsuga menziesii | reverse complement strand
TTGGCCCCGACTCGAGAACTAGCCCAGCAGATAGAAAAAGTTATGAGAGCACTCGGTGATTACCTACAAGTAAAAGTACATGCATGTGTTGGGGGCACAAACGTTCGAGACGACGTCCGTCTTCTTGATGCTGGTGTTCATGTTGTTGTGGGGACGCCTGGTAGGGTTTACGATATGTTGCGCCGTGGTGCCTTGAAGTCTGCTTCAATCAAAATGTTTGTGCTCGATGAAGCAGATGAAATGCTATCACGTGGATTTAAGGACCAGGTAACATCTGAATTCTTTCTATTGATAACAGTATCAGTACTCTTGAATGTAACTTAACTTTTAGTATGACGTTTTCCAACGTTCATTGTGCCCNCAACGTTCATTGTGCTCATGACGATGTTCTTGACAGATTTATGATATCTTTCAAACTCTACCTGCAACAAATATCCAAGTTGGTGTTTTCTCAGCTACAATGCCCCCTGAAGCGTTGGAGATTACAAGGAAGTTCATGAATAAGCCAGTGAGGATTCTTGTGAAAAGAGATGAGCTTACCCTGGAGGGTATCAAACAGTTCTATGTCAATGTTGNTGAAAAGAGATGAGCTTACCCTGGAGGGTATCAAACAGTTCTATGTCAATGTAGATAAAGAGGATTATAAGCTTGATACATTGTGTGACCTATATGAAACCTTGGCCATCACACAGAGTGTGATTTTCATCAATACTAGAAGGAAGGTCGACTGGCTGACAGATGAAATGCGAAGTAGAGATCACACAGTGTCTGCAACCCATGGTGACATGGATCAGAACACAAGGGACATCATTATGAGAGAATTCAGGTCAGGATCTTCTCGGGTGCTGATTACCACTGATCTATTGGCCAGAGGTATTGATGTACAGCAAGTGTCCCTTGTGATCAACTATGACTTACCAACACAGCCCGAAAACTACCTCCACCGTATTGGTCGCAGTGGAAGATTTGGCAGGAAAGGAGTGGCAATCAATTTTGTTACCAACAATGATTCGAGAATTCTGCAGGACATCCAGAGATTCTATAACGTGGTAATTGAAGAATTGCCACAAAATGTTGCTGATTTACTATAAAGAAATAGCAAATTATCTGCACATTCCTACGCTGTGCTGCGTGCAATGAGTGGCGCAGTATTTTAATTATCTTTATGGTTCATTACTCTTACTAGCAGCTGTTCAAAATTGTGAACAACTGTTCTGGTCCGTGGACTTGTATTCTGTATTTCAAATTGGGTTTTACTGACTATATTTTCTTGCTATAATCAACAGTTCTGCTCGTTCTGCTCGATGGACTAGTATTCTGTATTTCAAATTGGGGTTTAGTGACTATATTATCTTGCTATAATCTTAGAGGACAGAGATCCATTTTAAGAAATTTTCTTGCCCCTCTCTCTCCATGCTGTGCTTAACTCCATGCTGTACTTAATATAGAGTGAGATTTCTGAATTTGAATGTGATCAAATTTTGACGCTTTTATAATCATTGTGTATTACTTTATTTGTGAATACTTATAATAACTATTCCTTATTATCTTGCTATATTATGAGACGAGAGAGATCCATTTTAAGTAATTTTCTTGCCTCTCTCTCCATGCTATACTTAATATAGAGTGGGATTTCTGAATTTGAATTTTGATCAAATTTTGAAGCTTTTATAATCATTGTCTATCTACCTTATTTGTGAATTCTTATTATCTTGTCTATTGCAGCAATTCCATTATTGTCTTGTGGGTATTTGGAATATCAATGAATGTTGATCAAATTTTGACATTTTTATAATCATTTTGTATCTATCTTATTTATGAATTCTTATTATCTTGTCTATTGCAGCTATTCCATTATTGGCTTCTGCTTATTTGGAATATCAATGAAAAGTACTTGTTGTATATGGATTCTTAAACTATGTAGACCCAACTAGTAATATACAATTAGATATTATTGATCTTCTTACACTTGTTCTTACTTTATTGTGTTTTGGTGTTGGTGTATTGGTGGACAAATGAGAGTATTGTTTGTGTTATGGATTTGTTTAATGCTTACTATTGATTCTTTTACAGTTAGTCTTAATGCTTACTATTGATTCTTTTACAGTTAGTCTTAAAAAATCATGCATAGCATCTCATAGATATCTTTGGAATATGAATATGGATGTTGGTAGAATTAGGTGGTTTTTAGCGGCATGTATGGGACCTCTCAGACATGATTGAGGCAATATGTCCGTTCCTTAGAACATAATGGAATATTTAAGGCACCCATGTTAATGAAAAATTCCTTCAAGCACCAACGATGACCTACTCAAGGTATGCTTGGTATCCAAGAAAATATGCACAATGTCTTTAAGAGGTTTTGAGCATTAGATATGGGTATTAAGGAATCAACATGGTCAAGGGAGGAAATCCAAGACTTGATCCCTAAATAGTATTTTTGGAATCTATGGATACACATGTGCCTTACTCACTATCTCTCTATGCCTTACTGACTAGTCCTCCCTGCATTTGTATTTCCATCTCTCACTATCTCTATGTGTATGTGTGTGTGTCTTTCCCCCTTCTCTCTATGACAACCTCCCTCCCTCTCTCTAATTCTCTTTCCATATGTGTGTGTGTGTGTATCTCCCTCACTTCCCATCTCTTAAAACCTCCCTCCACCTTATTTATACCTTCCTCACTATCCCTCTCTATATCCCTCTCTCTCTATTTCCCCCCCCTCTCTTGTTCTTTCTCACACCTCCCCTTCTCTCTCACATAGAGTCTATCTCTCTCTCTCTATGTGTGTGTGTGTGTGTGTGTCCCTCCCTCCTTCACCCTCTCTCATAACATCTCTTCACCTTCACTATACCTCCTTCACTTTCCCTCACTCCACCACTCTGTCTCTATCACTCCCCCCTCCCCCCTCTATCTCTATCGCTCACCCTCTCTCTTTCTCTCTTGGTGCGTGTATGTGTGTGTGTGTGTGTTTATTCTTCCCCTTCTCTCTTTATATATCTATGTGTGTGTCACTCCCTCAGACCTCCTCTCTCATAGTCTCTCTCAAAGCTTCTATATCCCTCCCTCCATATCATTCACCCCCCCTCCCTCTTTGTCACTCACCCCTCTCTCTTTGTGTGTGTGTCCCTCCCTCACTTCACATATCTCATAATATCTCTCTACCTTCTCTATACCTCCCTCACTATCGTTCTCTCGATCACTCTCTCTCTATTTCTCACTCCTCCCCCTCTCCCTTTGTCGCTCACCCATCCCCCTCTCTCCAACATTATATTTGTTTGTGTGTGTGTGCCCCCTGTTCTCTAACAAACTCCCTCTGTCTTTCCCTCTCTCTCCACCTTATATTTACCTCCCAGCCCTCCATGCCATTATCCCTCTCTCTCTATCTAAAATTGTATCCCTCCCTCCCTATCTCTTTTCACCCGCTCTCTCCATGTTTCTCTCTTTCATATCCTCCCTCTCTCTCCATCTCTCAACCCTCCACCATCTCTCTCTCTCTCTCTCTCTCTCTCTCTCTCTCTCCATATATATGTGTGTGTGTGTGTGTGTGTTAACGTACCCCTTTCTTCCCTTGTGTCTATCCCAACATCACCCCTCACACACACACACCTTCTATTGCTCCCTCAATACCTCTTTCCTTTACTCTATCTCCATCCCTCCCTCTCTCTCTCTCTCTCTCTCTCTCTCTCTCTCTCTCTATGTTTTCAACTTATCTCTTCTCCTCAACCCCCTACCTCACTATGACCCCTATTCTTTGTTTTATCACATCTCATTCCCATCTCTCTAATTTTCCCCTTATTCTCCTCTCTCCTCCAACACATCATATTCCTCCTCTAATACTCCATATCCTCCTTTCCATTCACAATCCTCTCTCTCATCAAACCATTAACCACTTCTTCCCTTCCACCTTATCCCCCCTCGTCACTCAAGTATCATGTACTGATTCTAACCCTATACGTCTTGAACACCTCTTATCCTCCTAATAATTCTCTCAATCCCCACTCCCCTTCACCCTTGTAACCCATAATGTTCCCATTCTATTCATCTTTCTCCACTTGAATTTACAACATCCTCCTAGGACATTGATCCTTCCCCACCCCATATCAACTATTAACCATCCCCACTTGAACTTCCAACATCTTCCTAATCCCTTGACCCTTCCCCACCCCCCCGTTAACTATTAACCATCCCCACCTGAACTTCCAACATCCTCTTAGGCCCTTGACCCTTCCACACCCTCCTAGTATTCACCCGACAAGGAGTACAACCTGATCCATACTGGCTCTACTTTCATGTCTTCCTTATCAATGTGGAACTTTTCCTTCTAGTATCTAAAGAATAATCCAGTTCAATAGAATAAATATGGGGCCCCCATCTAGGACTGTGCTCCTGTCTTTCACATTCAAAAAGGAAATGGAAAAAAAACCCTTGGACCCCAGCTGTAGATCATAACGACGCTTGGGTTTCCAAGAAGAGTTTATCCACCACACTAGGGTTTTTTCTGAAGGATGCATTTCCACAAAATTCTTGATTAGAGCACGATCTTACATATATTGAATGCGATCCATGGTCTTAGATGATCTAACCTACATATTTGAAATTAGGGCAGTAATGAAAGTCATCATATATAATTTACATGATGATGGGTACTTGGTTTATTTGTATTCCTACTCCTAGGTGTCTTCATGTTACTTGAAGCCATCCCCTTCAATTACAAAAACCATAAATCTGTTATATAAATTAATTAAATGAGTACGCTAGATATGTATTATATTTTTTTATTGTTCTTTAACTGTGTGGTTAAGATACTATCCATATAGAGTGTCTTTAATTGGAAACTATAATGATTCTAATGTGGATATATATGGGGTTGTATATGTATGCAATGAGATATATTATATATATGTAAAGGAGGTTATCCTAATAAAGACACCACATTTGGTCGTGATTAAGGTAAACATTTTTATATATGCAACACACTTTTATATATGCAACATACTTAGGCCACAGAATTTACCTCACAGTCCTTTTTCTTTGAGTGTATCTCGACATAAATACTTCCCAAGTTAGAACCCAAGTCTCAAAATTTGTTAAGCATGCTACCCCTGAGGACGATCTTATTATCACATGAAGACAAGATGATTCTGATATATTTACAGGGGGCATTACATTAGGGTGTCTTTTATTTGAGCATTGTTATAGTTTCATTGTGTGATTATACAAATTTTGATTGGGAAGGTGATAGTTCTGATCGATGGTCAAGTGATGGTTACATATTTCAACATGGTTTAAGTTTTATTTCTTGCTCCAACAAGAAGGTGAAGACTCTTTCTTAATCTTCATGTGAAGCAGAGTATAAAGCATCCAAAGGCATAGCTAAAGAAGAAGCTTGGTTATGGCATGTTCTTACCGAACGTGTTCTGGTTCCGAAATCGTCCACTACATTGAAATGCGAGAATCGTCACTCTAAGACGAAGCATCTTGACCTTGAGTCTCATTATATTCAAGGTCTTGTGAAAGATGGTATTCTTTCTCTAGAGTATTGTCCTACCAAGTAGAAGGCCATCAATATCTTCACCAAATCCTTGACAAAAGAAAAGTATCTGCATATTTGTTCTTTTCTTAGGATGATGGAAGTTTTCATTGAGGGGGAGCAGTAATGACTCCTTGATTCCTTAGTGTTATGGCGGGATCTTCTCCCAACCATTATTAAGGGGGGGTGTAGGAATATATTATATTCCTTGGAAGGTAATAATGTCTTTGTATTATGTAGAAAGTTTTCCACAATCTTGTGTAAAAGAGTAATACATTATATCCCATATTTATTATGGTAAAGTATACTCTTGATATCCATTGTTAAATAAAGAGTTGTTATTTTGGAGAATTGTATTATCCCACATGCAATATGTGAGAGTAATTCCTCCACATCTCTAGGTATATAATAGGGTCAATGGAATCTCTTTAAAAACATCATCATCATATCATCTCATTATACATCTTGAATGTTCTAGAGACATATCAGATTTCTGGAGATTTAAAAGCCTTCAATTTCTTATATAAAGAAAGAAGTAATTTTTTTAAAAGCCTTCAATTTCTTATATAAAGAAAGAAGTAATTTTCACTAAGAAATATTGCATACTTACATGATTGCACAAAGTAAGTAAAATCAATCATACATAAAGTAAGTAAAGTTTCTAACACAGATTATGTGTGTCTTAACCAAAATATGTGTGTCTTAACCAAAATATTCCAATGTGAGTATTCTTATAGGTACAAAACCAAATTCATTATTAAGCACTTGCTATTCTAAAAAAATTATCATTCCAATTTCACAAAAATTAAACCTTCAAACATAACATTTATGTCCCAAAGAGTTTGTGATTCCATTTTCACAAAATAATAGATCTTCAAACATGACATTTATGTCCCGATCTCCTTATAATTGTACCATAACAAAAATAATGAAGAAATCAGACGATGTTGGCTCGACTATCCATGGTAGCATAAGGGTCTGAATCGGGCAGCAAAAGATGTGGGGTTCTGTTCTTTCCATACAAATAAACATCCAAAGATTACTTCATTTAGTCACTATTATTATTATATTGTTCTATGACTTAGGCGTTCATACTTAGGTCACAGACTTTACCTCACAGTCCTTTTTCTTTGAGTGTATCTCGACATAAATACTTCCCAAGTTAGAACCCAAGTCCCAAAATTTGTTAAGCATGCTACCCCTGAGGAAAAATGGAATGGAAGAAAACCGAATATTAGTAATTTCAAGGTGTTTGCTTGTGAATGTTGGGCTCATATTCTTGATAAAAAATAGAAGAAAAAGTTAGAACCCAAGTCTCAAAAGTTTATATTCATTGGTTATGATGAGAATTCTAAGGCTTACATGTTGTTTGATCCTTCTAATCAAAGTGTCATAATCATTAGAGATGTGTCATAAGCTGTGATGTTGAATGATATTTCTTTGAGTGTTGGAAGCATTCTAGATGAGGGAGCCTTTGATATTTTCTGTGAACCGAACCAAATGTGGCCCATTCCATTCAACCGCATAATTTTTGTTCCACAGTTGGTCCCATTGACTTTTATTGTTAGAGACCGAGTTCCACCATATTTTTGCACTAAAAATTTCATTGTTTTGTGCGGATATCTCAGCCCAAAACTCCCATCAACCTTAGGCTTGCAAATTGTGTCCCATTTGATGAGAGGCCAGTGGTGAGAGGTTTTTTTCCCATTCAATAGAAATGTACGTTGGATCGTTCTGATGGCCTTGAGAACCCATTTTGGGGTAGCTAGAATTGAGAAAAGATAGAGAGGCATAGCTTGAAGAACTAATTTGATGAGGACTAGTCATCTGGCAAGATTTAGAGTTGTGAAGGTCCACTGACACATGCGAAGTTCCAATTTGGCGAGGAGTTCTTTCGAGGAGGAATATTTAAGGCCGAAATCAATGAGGGGAGCTCCAAGACATTTAGAGGGGATAGTGGCTATTTTGAAGTTTAGGATGAGGTAAATATTACGTTGGGTTGGGAGAGGAGTGTTGAAGAAGAAGATTTCCAACTTCTCCTGGTTAATTGTCATGCTTGAAGCTTTAGAAAAGGTGGAGAGAATTCTCTTAAAGGTTTTGGATTCCTGGACACAGGGATGTCCCATGAGGAGATTGTCGTCCATAAATTGCTGATGGGTAATGGGGGAGTGATTATGGATCTTGAGACCCCTAAGAGAGCCTTGAAGCCTGGCTCGAGAGATCATGTGACCTAGCCCTTCCACATGAGAATAAAGAGGAAGGGGGTGAGAGGATTTCCTTGTCTTATGCCCACAGAGGGGTTGAAAAGGGGAGAGGGAGCACCATTGAGGAGGATGGAAAAGAAGGCCATTGAGATTAAGTTTGATACCCACTGGATGTAGTGAGGGTCAAAGCCAAAGGTAGTTAGAACGTTTTCCATGAAGACCCAGTTGAGTTTGTTAAAAGCCTTGGAGAGATCCAGTTTGAGTAGAATGCCTGACTTTTTGGATGATTTGAGGGAGGGGATAGTTTCATGGGAAAGGATAATACCATCCAAGATTTGGCGCCCTTTAACATAGCCAGTTTGCTCAGCTGAGATGATAGTAGGAAACATGGGTTTGAGGTGGTTGGCTATAGTTTTTTTGATTATTTTGTAAAGCATGTTGCAAAGTGCAATGTACCTGAACTTGCTATAGGTGGAAGCTTTATTTTACTTGGGAATAAGGGTGAGAATGGTGGTATTGAGGGCACATGGAATTCTCTGAGTTACCCGAGATTCCTCCACTAGATCCCAAACTTCCAGTTTTAACATGTCCCAATAGGCATGGAAGAAGTTGACAGTGAAACCATTTGGACAAGGGGCCTTGTCTACTTTCATTTGACTAGAAGCTATAGTTACCTCCTGTAGCATTGTGGGTCTCATTAGAGTGGCGTTCTGCTGCTCAGTAACCAGGGAAGGGATGTGAGAGGTTACCTCTTGAAAAGATGTTGCTCTCTCCTACTCATTTTTAGTGAGGATGTCTTCAAAGTAGGCAACCAGGTCGGTTTCCATGTCTTTGTGGCTTTCTGGTAGTCGACCATCATTGGTTTTGAGATTGGTGATGCGATTGTGCATGCGGTGTGAAATAGTAGATATGTGAAAAAAGGAGTTGTTGTGTTCCGCCTCGCGGAGCTAGTTGATGCAAGATTTTTGTTCCCACTACATCCTCTCTTGTTTCATGCGTTCTGCAAGCTTGGTGAGGAATTGTTGTTCCTAGAGGGTGGAATCCTCAATTCTTCCATTGGTGATGATCTGCTGTTGAAGCTGCTCCATCTCTTGTTCCAAGAGGGGCTTTCTTATGAATATCTTCCCAAAAGTGTGTTTGTTCCAATGCTTGAGATGTTGTTTGAGAAGTTTCAATTTGGTTTGGAATTTATGCATGCGTGAAATTCCAGCTACCTGATTGTTTTGCCACCATCTTGTGATCATCTCATGGAAATCTGGGTGAGTGAGCCAAAAAAAATCAAACCGAAATGACTTCCTTTTTGCCTCTGCGTCAATCTACCAATGGAAACAGATTGTCCAGTAGTTTGAGCCTACAACGGGGAGGACGACGACATTGATCTCATCGTTTCGAAGCATGATGTGTTCTGAGATAAGGAAGCGGTCCAGCTTGGAGGCAATTTGAGCAGCTCTGCCCCTGCAATTGTTCTAAGTGTGGGTTTCATTGTTGGTGTTGGAATTTACCAGATTATTATTGTCAATGAACCTATTGAAAATCTTGTCTTCCTCACCGATTTTCTTGTAATGAGGTAATGAGATTGAAGTCACCACCAATGATATCCATAGGATGGGGTTAGTCTAGGAAAATCCACTGAAGAAAGTGAAAGAATGAGGAATTTTGGTTAGGTAGCTGGGGACCATAGACATTTGTAAGGAAACCATGAATGTTGGTGCCAATGGGGTGGAAAAGAGCAGAGATGGAGTGTAGGGAGGCTAGGAAATTATCTAATTGCACTTCGGCCGAATTCCAGGAGATAGTGAGACCTCCCGAAGCCCCTGAGGATTCAAGGGAAATGGACTGGTTGCCTTGCCAGAGTCTGGACATTAGAGAATCCATGTTGGAGTTGCTGGATTTGGTTTCTTGTAACATGAGGATAGTTGGTTTGTCTTGCTGGACATTTTTTTTATCATTATGTTCTTTCTAGGGCTATTGATGCCTGTAATATTCCAATACATTAGCTTCATTGAGTAATAGAGAGGTTGAGGGGGAAGAATTCAGTAGGCTGAGAGTATTGACCTGATTCCACCAATTCGGCTCCCAAATTGGTGATTCTTTGGAGGGAAATTTTCCTTCGTCTCTTTTTGGTGTCCTTGGTGTTTTTCTTGATATATTTGGGGGTGGTGGTTATAACTCCCAGCTTGTTGTTGGCTTTGATCGAATGGAGGATTTCTGTGAGCAGTTCTATTTGATTCGGGGCGATGTTTTGGAAGGTGTTGTTCTTACATGCATCCTCCAAGCTTGTGATGTCCAGCCCTCCCAGATCAATGTCATCCATTTCTTCATCCATAATGGCATCTGCTTCTTGTAGGGTAGGGAGAGAATTAGGGTTCTACTCTGCCTCTGGACTTGCATGGCTTGGCATTGTCGAAATGGGAATATCTTTTTCATTGGGGTCCTCAATGTTCTTCCCTTTTTTATTCTCTTGGTGGGGTCACTTTGGGGCTTTGTGAGCATTTGAGGTTGCAGGGTCTAGTTCCTCCAACTATGAGTCCAGAAGCCCAAAGCTGTTGCTAGTGTAAGTGTTTGAAAACTTGTTTACGAGTGATTTTTCCTTCCCTATTTCCTTTTTTTGGTGACCTTTCTGAATCCATCTTCATCTATAGCTGTGGTCAGTACTATGGGTATTTTGTTCTTAGGATAGTCCTGATACAG
>LPNX010562717.1:43845-101057 GCA_001517045.1 Pseudotsuga menziesii | reverse complement strand
TCTTGGCGAACTCCGTTAAGTCTGAATCCAGCCACTGGTGAAATTCTTCTCGCGTAGGATGCCAACAGAACATGGACTCCCAGTCGTTTAAACCGGCAAGGAAACCATTTGTTGATTGCATGGGCAGACCCGGGTTTACTATAATTAATCAACAACACCCAAAACTCACTGGCCCTTTCAGCAACAGACCGCGAAGCGATCTGAAGTCTCACCTGAAGTGAATCTCATGGGTTGGCCAAGACTCAAGTGTCTTGGACCAGGTTCTGCGCATCCTACTTATTTTCTCTTAGTTCCTCCGGCGCCACTAGATCAACTAGCTCGGCGCCTCTCACGTTCCCTTCTACTCGCAGCACTTCGATCCGTGCGAAGCTTAACCCTGCGCAAGTCGCACGATTTCCTTTCTCGTCGCACAACTTCCACTTACTCACAATATTCCAAGCCTTACCACATCTCTGCGCACCGCGGAACACCCATCCTCTCCTCAACGCTAAGCCCTTAGCTCGCAGTATCGCGCATCGCAGCTCCTCTGCCGATGCGATATCGCCTCTCTGCGATATCCTACCACTACGACTTTGCGCTCTTAACGTTGATTGTGCCGATGCGCGAAACTCTACTTCTCAGAAGTCTATTGTGATTACTTGGTAAATAGTGACAGACGTGAAAGAGTCCTTAAACAACCTACTGCAATACTTCAACTTATCTTTATCCTCTTGCAATATCATGAGCGAAACAATACATACACTCATCTACTGCCACTATCATTACATTCATAATAACCAGTAACAATAAGCAAATACAATCACATCCATTCAACACATGACACGCAGATTTAACGTGGTTCACCCCCTGGATGGGAGTTACGTCCACCAAACTGTGCTTCTATTGTATATCTTGAGGGAAGTTAGCACAGCCTGTTGCACTACAATTGCAGCGCGAGATCTCTTCTAGACCTCTGATCTTATCTCTATGTTACCTTTCTCTCTATATCCCTTCCCTCTCTGCTCTCTCTGCAAATGATTACATACAGACTCAAATGACTCACAGACGACTATGTGTCTGGATCGTTACAACGCAGTTTGTCTGACTGATTCCTGAATCTACAAGAACTATCAACTGACCAACTATCTACTGATTGATTAGCTAACCGACCAACCAACCCTTTACAATACAAAAATGCAAGCTTTTATAGGCAGCCTGAAGGTCGTGCCATTACAACACTGTGGGCCTGTCCCAACAGTAAACACATACCCTTAATAGTGACAGTCGGTCCTCTCTGTCCTTGAGGTAGCCGCTTCCCGTCACACCGCAGCTCTCTGCAGTCTTCCATGCTTCCCGGCACTGACCATGGGTACTATGCACCGCTTCTCGTTCCGTCCTTCGTCTTCAATGCTTGAGCCTCGTTGCTCCTTCTTCTTTATGAGGGTCGCTGAGCCCTCCTGTCTTCCGCCGCTGCCTTCAATGCAGTGGTTGAGCTTTCTTCTCTCGGCCGCTCAGGTACCGTTGCCTTCTTGACCTTTCTATCCCAAAATTCATGGTTTCCGGCTCTGCTCTCCAGCTGGAAACGTGCTACGGCTTCGTAGCTCCACCCTGTCCTTTTTCTGCCAAAACTAGAAGCTTCTTCTGTAGCTGCGGGATCCTGCTCCAACAAAGAAGAAGACGATGAAGAGCCCTCATGCAGTACCTCATGTAGATTCAGTAGGGATGATGTTGATAATTTCTTAATTCCAGCTTATGATGAAGTCATATGGCAGAAATCTACAAGTGTTGTTGGTCTAATGTTCGGTGGAAGAACTCTAAGGAATCCTTCCAGTATTTCATGGAATACTATGCTTTAAAAAAAAGATAAGGGAGGTATTATCTTTTCGAGATTACTGCTACCTTGAGATGAAGAAGTTGTTCAAGAACCCATACTGCAAGACAAGCATGAAAAATATTACACATATGGTGAATGAAGTGTGCAAAAAAGTGGAGACTAGATGGTTTCCACCTGGAGCCAAAAGAGATACAGGAGAAGAGACACCTAAGGAAGAGCGCAATCCATCACAAGAAGATTGCCAAATAGATGAAGAGCATGAAGTAGAGCCTACACTTAGTTCTGTGGAAGGGGAAACACAAATGTATAATCAAAATTCTGATTTATGCATTAATCACTCTATATTGCATCTCCTTGAAATACCTTCCATTCCATACAATGATAATGATTTAGGCAAGACTGAATCCACAATTGAAGATTTACTTTTGGAGGAGCATAAGGCACTCCAAAATGACTTTGAAAAAGTTGGAAATCCAACCCTTAATGATTAATTTCAACTCAAAATGAGCCTCCTAAGAAAAATAATAAAATAATAGTTAAAATAATAAAATAATATTTATTAATTTNTACCTGAAAAAATGTGATGATGATGTCATCATCACATTTTTTCAGGTATTTCTTGTTTTTGGGGTAGCAGGGTCTGTCAAAAGTATGCCGAGTGGGTACTCGTTGGATGTGGAATTTAATTTCGCATCCAAAGAGCTCCCCAATCGAAATTTGAGTAAAAATACAGGAGATATGTCGAAAATACGAACAAAAAATGTAGTTTTTTTTATGATACCTATCCCCAAATTTATATTAAAAAATTGTTTAAGACCAATACGGTATTTCAAATTCAAAGCAATTTCATTAGCTAACACATGATGACATGGAATTTGAATTATGGTTAAAAGGCCCATTTTGAGTTGAAATTTCCTCTAATAACTATGGAAATAATGTGGATGCAAAGATTCATGAGTTGGAGTGCAAGTCACGACAAGGTGAGTGCATGGAAGAAGAAAGTGAAGATGAATGCACATCCATCTTCTTTATGGGTGATTTACAGATCACTGCTAACAATGTTGGTTCATGTGAGGATGGTGAGAGATCTTTTGGATTAAATCCAAAAGAAGATTATAAATCAGATTTACAGTCACCTCTTGATCCTCATAAAGAAAAAGAAGACAAGGCCACACCACTTGGGTGTGAACCAAAGAATTTGGTGGAAGAGCAGGCGACCATAGTTTCCTACATGAAGAGGATGAAGATGAAATGCCAAGTTATGATGTAATTTATGATTTTTGCAAAGGTCACATTTCATTGCAACCCTCAAAGTTAGCCTCCACTTCATACCATGGAAGTGATTTTGTAAAAGATTATAATGCTGACCTGTGTGTTGAGAATGAGATATGTGTTATGGATCCATACCACAATAAACATGGTCTTATGTGTCAGCCATTGGAAGGAGAAACCTAGGTGGATGATCTTCTTTGTAAGCCACATCATTTGAGTGGATCACTAAAGGAGGACAAAGAGAAACTTATGGCAGCCATGAACAACTTTGTTGACACCAATGCCTTGGTGACAAGATGCTCTTGGAAAGCTTCTGTAGGAGAATTGGAAGGAGAATCCTTTTTGAAGAATTCATAGCACTTAAAGGAGTCGTCAAGATGCATGAGAGCCACTTGAAATTACTATTAGATTGATATCATCTCCTTATGATGGCTGAAATGTACCATAGTGCACTCAAGAAGGAAGAAGAAGAATAAGATTGGCTCACTAGAAAGTTGGAGATCACCAGTAATTCATTGAAGAGCACACAAAGAGCCCTTCAAGAGGCAAAGTTGCAGAACTATCAACTTCAAAAGGATTTGAAGGTGCCACTCCTTTCATTTTGCATGGAAGAAAATGTTTTGGGTATAATGGAGGAATCTCATATGCAGGATGAATATGAGAAAATTTTAGATTTGCAAGTGTTGGTGAAGGAAGATACCATAGAATATATGGATCAGACACTTGTCTCATTGCAAAAGTACATTCAAGAGGATATACCTTTCAGATCTGCAAGCAAATACACTTATTTGTCCAAGGATTGGATAAGTGAGTACATAGTGGAAATTGAGACCCAAGGTTGCACAAGTCTAGCTTGCAAATGTAAAGAATTTTTCTTGAGGCATGCTTTGGAAGGACCCCATGAGATTCCTATGTGGAAGGGAGATTTCACTTCAGAGGATGTGGCTGATTATATCCTATGTAGATTAGAAAACAAAAGTGATTATTCATCCATTGAATGGGTGGATAGATGCCTCATTGAAATGGATACTTTAGGAGACGAAATTCTTCTTTGTTTATGCAATGAAGTTTTTGTTCTACTTGACATTTCCTTGACATGGGTGCAACAACAAATAAATATTATGAAGGCACCATACATATCCTATTATCACGCCTCCATGGATTGGGTGTACCACTACATGGAAGATTTTGAATCATCCAATAAGAAAAATCCAACTTGCATTCATGGCAGCTTGAAGTCATCCGTGCATGCAAGAATAAAACTGGAACAAAGTGAGATCCAAGTACTTATTGAGATTGATAAGAAGGATGAAGAGTTTTTAGATATGGGAAAGATGTACGAGGACACACCACTTGAATCAGCAAGCAAAGGTGATTATCTATTCATAAATTGGGTAGATAAATATATCACTGAAATAGAGGATCAAGGATGCACTAGAATTGCTTGCATCGCTAGAAGGTTGTTTGGCATGCATACCTTGAAGGGGAAACCTCATGAACTGCCCTTATGGGTGGTGGAATATTATCTAGAGGAGGTGTCTGGTCACATTCCATATGGATCATAAAATATAAGTCCTTATTCATCCATTGATTGGGTGGATAGAAACATCATTCATCCATTGATTAGGTGGATAGAAACATAATTGAAATAAAGACTCGGGAGGTTAATGATTCTTTTATTTTTGCAATAAATTTTTTGTTGTAACTGACATTATTTTGACATGTGAACAACAACAAAGATTTATTTTGCAACAATTAGATACCTCCTATACACATGCGCATGAGTTTCATTTTATTTGCATGTGTTTGAGGAATTGGAGAACAAACAAAATAAAGACCAAGCACTTGCATTATTTTAGAGAAATTTGGAGCTGCCTCTGGGTGAAAATTGTATAATTTTGAAGGAGGCACATGATCACACTTTGACTGACCCAACCAATGAAGGAAGTGGTGCATCCATTAGATTGATGCATGAGTATTGCAGAGAGTTGGTTCATAATTCTTCACCCCACACTTCTATTTCAACCACATCATGCGGGGATGAAGATTGGGTGAAAGTATTTTTTCTGTTGGTGCCACATGAGGGGAATGAGACTTCCACTCTTCCAGTTGATAGATTGATGGTCAATCCATGTGGTTTGACAAGTGCATTAGTAGTATTTTAATTATTCCCACCTGCATAAATCAACTTGAGAGTTTGTTCATCCATTGATTGGGTGGCTAGACACATGATTGAGATGTGCGCCGCAGAGGGTAAACATTTTACTTGCATCATTGGAGGTTCATTAGACACATTAGAATTTTTTTGTGAATAGTGGCATGAGTATGTATGGATATTATATAATGCTCTCAGTATACATGGAGGGACATGGGATAACCACCTGTGTCTTCATCGCAACAATGATGTGAGTTTCAGTGCTAGATTGCACATGAAATTTCATATTTTGGAGAGGCTCAATATGATTTGGCCCCACATTGAGAAGTTCCATGCTTGGTGGGATAATCTCAAAGATGTTCATTTTTTCATGGGGAGTGATCAATTTCCTGTGTGGTGGTATGATTCTGACCTCCTTCTTGATTACATGTTCTTTCAGTTGGTTGTGATATTTTGGAGGATGTAGTTGAGACATTGGGACCCTGACATTTCTTGAATGACAACTTTCCAAAAGTGGCAGGAGAATTTAGATCTCTGTAGAGGAGGGACAGGGATCCATTCATTCTACTCAGTTACCTTAACTTGGTGAAAATTTTGTGGAAGAAGGGTTTTTCATTAGGGGAATGACTATAATCAGACTGGTGCAGTGGAAATGGTTTCCTAGTGAAGATGCCACTTGGGAGGGTGAACAAATTTTATAGCACCCTGGATTGCTTCTGCTTGAGGACAAGAAGACTTGGGAGGGGAGGAATGTCATGTACCTCCTTTGAAGGACATTAAAGTGTTGACCTTGTCACTTCCTAGGGGTTTAAAAAATGAATTAAATCAACTATGCCTGCGGAGTTTGATAAATTGATTATTGAGGCATGTATTATATTAAATTCCAATTCCGGTTTTTGTATTTAATTAATTATCATGGAGAATAATTAATTTGAGACAAGAGTTGTACATGTGCTAGAAGATAGGAGGGCGCACTAGGCAAGCCAACTTGCTTAGGATAAAAAAATGGAAATAGTACAAAAGCAGGAAAAAACAATCTGTCATAAAAAATATAGCAATTGTTAAAAGGAGGGAAAAGCAAGGCAGTTTGAAAAGCATGAAAGTGAGGAAAAGCTACCAGCCATAAAACATACAACTTTTGGTCAAGGAGGGAACAATTTCCAATTTGGTTGAAGGATGCAAATTAAGGAAACATTTTCTAAATCTTAAAATTGCTAATATCCTCAAGGAAGGCGCACTCATGGGTTAGGGTTAGGGTTTGGAAGTGGATAAATTGCTCAATAAGTTGGATGAATTGCTCAACAAGTCACTCGGTATATAAAATAATGCCTCCAACTCCTTTGAACAAATTTTGATCATTATTATTTTGATGTTGATTGAAGCATAACTTCTTGTCTGAGTGATGTGCCCCAAGCTTTCCCAGTATCTTCTATCTTCTATTCTATTATTCAGTGCAACCACAGAGAGCCAAACATTAGAGATTGAAGACCAAGATAAAGCTCAGAGATCATCCATTCAGCCTTGGAAATTGAGCTGCAGTGAAGGAGACTTCACTTATGCTCTCAGGAATGTAAGAGTGGTGCCGAGTTTTGGTTTCAA
This sequence comes from Pseudotsuga menziesii, assembly GCA_001517045.1. Lineage (NCBI taxonomy): Eukaryota > Viridiplantae > Streptophyta > Pinopsida > Pinales > Pinaceae > Pseudotsuga > Pseudotsuga menziesii. The sequence continues at coordinate 94,218 of LPNX010562717.1, read as the reverse complement.
GCTTCTAATCTTCAGTACTGGGCACCTTTGAGGGAGATCAAATACTCTAAGCTATTTCTGAGATTCTCCTCTCTTTATTAACATTCTAATATTTGATACAAAGAAATATTTATGCTACATGAGGTTGTAATGCTAAATTTTTGGTGAGAGAGGCATTCCATTGCTCATTTAATGAGCTTTTTGTAAGTTTTCATGCACTAACAATGATGCTATGGATAAAATACTGATATTTGAGTTTTTTGCCGTTCGATGTGGTATAAAAAACATATGATATTAATTATTTTTATATATGATAAGTTACAGTAGTAAAATTCACCTTGTTTGCTTACCTATGCTCTTTAGCTAGTTAAATTTGACTAGTTTTACTGTTTCCAATTCCATGAGTGTTATGTGTGCTCAAATTTCATTCCGTAAGTTGCTGTAGGTCATAAAATAACACCACAAACCAAAAAAAATCACATAACCAGAATTGGTTGAGGTTGTACATTTTTTGAGAGGCCTCCTCTGTGGATGCAATCTCTTGGCCAAATTTCCTAGTTTTTTCCCAAACACTTCCGAATTGTCAAGAACTATTCTAGACCTGCATAAATGGATGCTAGTTGCATAAAAATATAATTATAGCCCTCCTAATACTTCCTTAGCGTTTGGTTTCTTGGATTTGACTGTTAATATCTCAGTTTGCACTGGTTGGGACACCCAAAACCCTGGTAGTAGAATTCAACATGGCTGATGCTCGGACCCTAAAAGGGTCCAACATCCAGGTGCTTAGGGATATGAACTTTCAGTCTCCTAACTTGTGTTTTGGTTTCTCCTGCAAGCCCCAAAACAATTCCTAATTTTACTTGTGAAAATTTACCACTTGTCAACTATTTTTGTGATTTTGTTTATCATAGCAGTAAGAGTTAATATTTTAGATCTAATTTAGATTAGGGATATTACACCTCTAGTCAAACCTTCTATTGAAATGGAGATTCCTTTTTGGATCGAGGAATAGGACAAATAAATAATCCAATCAATTTTAACCCTTGATCAAGCTTTGAATTTTAAAGAAGACATTGGTGGTGATTTAGTTTTCAATCTCATTTCATACTTTAATTCATCTCAGAAAAATTCGATTTATCTACCCTATGAACACCTGTTATATGAGAAATATCAAGAAACTTACACTTTGATATATTTTACACAAGAATATAAAACCATGGCTTCAACCTTACATGCTATTCCAATATACAATGCACACCAGTTGAAATATACCCTAACAAAAGCTTGAACATTAACCTTGGACTCGAGGCTTCTCGACGCTATCAATTAATTCAATTACTAAAAAAACACAACAATTCATTTGCATGGGAATATATTGATATGCAAGGCATCCACCTTGATCATTGTACCCATCATATTTATATCAAAGAGGATTCCCGACTAGTGAGGCAGCCTCAGAGACGTATGAATCTTTCTCTTTGATAAAATAGTTAAAGAAGAATTGAAAAGTTAATGTCAACTTTATTTATCCCATTTTGGACAGTAAATGGCTCTCCCCATTGGTATTGTTCCAAAGAAGAATGGAAAATTGAGAGTATGGATCGACTACCATGAACTAAACAAAGCAACCCTAACATATTATTTTCCTCTTCCATTTGTTGATAAGGTCTTGCACACATTGGCAATGATGAAACTATTCTCTTTTCTCGATGGATTTAGTGTTTACAAGCAAATCCAACTTGCCTCAGAGTATCAAAACAAGACTACTTTTACCTTCCCATGGGGAACATATGCTTACCAAATGCTGCCTTTTGGGTTTTGTGATTCCTAAACCACTTTTCAAAATGTTGTCCTCGTAATTATTTTGATCTAATACATGATTGCGTAGAAGTCTATATGGACAATTTCACTATGTATGGAAATACCTTTGATGAAGCCATGGACAATATTGAGAGAGTCCTTATGAGATAAACCTATCCCCAAGTCATGAAAATTGTTACATGCTACTTACATAAGGGATTGCATTACGCCACCACATATCCCCCTTAAGCATTAGGGTTGATCAAACAATGATTGAAGTAATTTCCAAACTTCCAATTCAAACAACCCAAATTGAAGTAAGGAGATTCTTAGGTAATGCGAAATATTATCGTCATTTCATAGAAAAATTTACGAAGATTGCATCACCCTTATTCTCATCACTTTCAAAAGATGTTGAATTTGTTGGAAATTTTGTCAAAGTGATTTTGAGACCTTGAAAGAAAAACTATATGTCACACCAATTTTAGGAGGACCTTTCCATTTCATATCTCAATGGATGCTTTAGATACAACTATTGGAGTAGTGCTTAGATAACAAGAGAAACAAAATCCACATGGAATCTACTATGTCAGTAAGAACCTTTCCTTGGCAGAACTCACTTATATGGTAGTTGAAAAATAATTTCGTTATATTGTCCATGCAATTAATAAATTTTAACATTATATTATGGGTTACCCTGTGTTTGTGCACACTGATTACACTTCCATTCATTATATCATGATAAACCAATCATGAATGGTAGAGTGACTAGGTGGTTGCTCTTACCTCCAGAATTTGGTGTTACCATTTGTGATAAACTAGAAAAATAAAAGGTTGTTATCGATTTTTTATCACGTTTAAATAATGAAGCAGATACTAATTTGGTAGAGGATGTTTTTTTTGGATGAGCATTTATTTGCACCGTATATTAACACACTATGCGTTGTAGATATTGCTAACTACTTGGTTGCAGGAAAACTTCCACACCATCTCTCATTGAGATAAAAGTAGAAGGTGACCCATCGAAGTGCAATGTATTTCTTGATCTAAGGCCACATCTTTTGAAATGGATCAGATCATGTCATCGGACATTTTGTTCATGAATACGAGATCATTGATCTTTTGAAATCTTGTCATGATGACCCATGTGGGGGACATTTTCCAGCCAAGAGGATTGCTCATGAGGTGCCACACCAGGAATACTATTGGCGTACCATCTTCATGGATGCCAAAAAGTATATAAGGAGTTGCGACATCTATGACCCCACCTCCTCCGTGACCCCTTTACCATGAAGGCCTCCTAGTTATCCTTTTTGTCTCGGGCATACCTGTGTCGCAACAATCAATGTGACAATATAGGATCTTTGCTTGTAAATCCCTGTCACTGTCTATCATCAAGGATAGAGAGTTAAAATGGAGCAATACTCCTCCCTATACCTGAAACATGAAAGGATATTCCGTTTCAATGCCTCAAAAAGGTCATTTGAAGAAAATCTCCCAGTCCAAAACTTGTACCTAAAAGAAAAAAGAAAAAATGAAGGCAAAGTCCAAGTAAAAATCAAGCAAAGAAGAAAGAAGCAATTCTTACTTTCCATGAGCCTTCAAATAAAATAAAGGCCAAGGTCTCTAGAAAGAAAGACATACAAAAATTGATTTGTCTAAGACATCAAATAAGACAAGTACCATCTGGAGCTAGGAAAGAAAAAAGTAAAAGGGAGGGAAGTTTGATTGCCAAGGTTAAGTAGGCAGTGATTCATAACACATCACCCATTTGTGAGACAATTCCTTATTGTTTTCCCTATTGGTGAAGATCACATAGTTTTCTCTTATCCTACATCTTGAGAAAATCAATCACCTTTGACAAAAACTTTACTTCCCCAAACTTGATCTAGTCCATCTCTAATCCACCCCAAAGATGAGAATTGTCCTTGCAAATAATTAGATATTGTCATAGTATTGGGTAATTTTGTAAATCATCTTTCTCAAAAACATATTTGAAGATATTTGTGGTGTTGGTATATTATCATGTTTATCATGACTAGCTATATGACGACTCACTTGATGATCTCTTCCATTATGTGTACTTTTCCATGTGGACACCTATTGCTGCTGGTCTACCAGGTTACAATTATGATCATAGTACAACTTCATTCCATTGTTACAGAGATTTTATCAAGTATTCTTGTTCAATGCTAGTGTATCGTTGTTTTATAATTGCCATTAGAGGCTTATTGTATCTTTTGTTATACATGGTATCCAATTATTCCGAGAACATATTCAGATACCCATTTGGCCACTTACTCAGGTTACTGCCTTAGATTAGTATTTTCCAGAAAGGTGGTGGGCCTTTCCCTAGTGTTATGCAGTCCCGATTTTCATGGACGCGCATGGGAGTGATATACTTAGCATTTTATAGATATATTGATAGATTTGGATACCCATTTGGCTCTTTTTTTTTTATCTCCCATTCTTGCATGTCAAAACACTCTCTCAATTTGGTTAGATATTCAAAGTCATCTAGTGTAGTGTCAATGAACAACCTAAAAAATTCATCAACATGCATGTGAACAATATAGCGAGTATATCCATAATGACTTGGAGTTTTTGGTCACTCATTTAGCCCCTATATCCATCCCATCCTTTATATTCCAAAGCGTTGTCCATTTTTGATGATTTCCAGAAACAAGGGGGGTTCTATAGGCTTATTTCATCATAATTGTTGATTAATACTTGGCATGACTATGGTTTTTATTTAAAGAAGGACTAAGTTGTGTCTACTTTGTCATTGGGATGAAAAAATGCACTTTTTGTTATATTTCTCAGTTGAGATTGCACTTTATTATATTTTTTGGGAAATTACTACATTTCCCTCAAAGGGTTGATTCACATAGGTGGCAGAATGACACACATGTGGATGCATTATTGATGTGTTTTGTCAACACACATATAGAGGCACATTCATATTTTATAGCACCTATCTCATATCCAGATTATATCTTGGCCATCCATTTCTCTTCCTTCACATGGATTGACCTCTTCTTGCATGGATCATGGAGCTCTATGACTTGCTCATTGAAGGCTTGTTTGACCAGCGCTTTGATTAAGGAACACCACTCATAGTATTATCACATTGTTTCATTTTACCCCATGGTTTTTGCTTAAGGTTTTGGAGAAGACCCATGGTATTGACATTTTTTTACTATTATTCACAAGTCAAGTGGAAATTCACCCCACTAAGGCTCAATGAATTGACTTGTTGGCATAAATAATTAATGTAAAGGAGTGATCTAGACCATTTATCTAGTACTTACTATCCTTTAGATCATCACTCATGTGTAACCACTTTGTAACTACCTCTAGACCACTTCTTGAGCAATTCACCCTCTTAGGCTAGAAAAGAGAGGCTTGAACCCGCTGTAAGGGCCAAAAACATTGGAATGAAATAATACTTAGTTGAAACATTTGTCTCGTGTCTTAAGGATCTTGTTATTGGTGCATTGGTTCTTATCTCTTATCTAGGTAGAAAGAGGCTCTTCACAAGGGTCTAGGTAATTATAGGTATGCTATTTTATGCCTAGTAAAGTAGGAAATAATTGTTGCAACCTTGTTTCCTATGTGTAGGAAATAATCATAAGTTGTTACAAAATTTACAAATTTGGATGATTAATGGGTCATTGATGATAGCTTGATTCTTTTCTTATTGTCATATCTTGGCCCAATACACAATTCCATATACTCATATGATACATTTTTTTATAGATTTCCAACAATCAACTTTCATCTTGCTTGTGTCATAATTAACTTGTACATGGTCATTTACTTCATCCACTAACTCATATAGGTAGAAAAATCGTCTCTGTAATCTGACAGTAAGAAGAAAATAAAAAAAACTGTCAAACGTTACATGCATGTTTTTGTTTTTGTTTTTTTTTTAAATCCCAAATTTCGTTGAATGTTCGATGCTCTGATGGATACTAGATGGTCGGCCAAATAATCGTGTTGGAAAATTGACGGTTAACTTAATTATTTCCTTTTTCACCCATACGCCCAAATATCTAATATCTTGGACATTGTTGCTATTCTTACGACGATTTTCAAAGGCCGTAGGGTGTAGTTTGTGAGGAAAAATGTTACATAAAACTCCTCAAGTAGGCCAAGGAGACCTAGGATATGTATCGGGGGTTTCGAAGGATACAAATGTTATTGCCCTTGTAAAAGATGCAAAGGATTGAAGATAAGGAGACTTATAATGACAACAAATAAAGTACATTGTAGCATGTATGGATACGCTGAAGGAAGACATGAATAACATCCATTAGTAAGCTATTTATTATATGTGTTTGCATTGCGTATTGTTTTTGTAAATGTTTATAAGGAAAAGCAAATTCCTCATTGATTTGTTGTGTTTTTTTCTTGATATCTGCCACGCCGACTTATTGATATAGAATACCAAATCCTAACTACACATGACTCTTGGATGGCCAATAACCTGTTAATCCCTAATCCATTATCCATTGAACCCTTATAAACCCCTAAACCAATATTAAGTAATACCCCTATCCTTGACCCCTAATTACCCCATCTTAAACCCTTACCCCTAATGCTTAGACCACTAACACATTAACGTTACTTCCACTAAAATTATACAAAATACATTAAGTGATTAGTGAGTATAGAAAACACATTCTCTATGTGCCTCAAGAACTGTTACAACAACATGAAGTATACAAATGTTATACCCAAGAATGTGAGCATCATCATATACATCCTCTAGGTTATAAAACTTTAATTCACCATGTAGTTTATCAATTTATATACTATAGTATTCCAATATAATGTTTAACCAATCTTCTTGGCAATAAGACACCCACAATTAAATATATCCATAAAATTGGATCTTAAGGGAATTCATTCAATATGTAGGTCTTAACTTTGTTGAAATCTAATGAACAGTTTCTTCCAGCCATAAGGACCTTGCACTTGATCAAAGACCCAACTTGGGTAGTATATCAACTTCACTCTTTAGGTCTCAAAAGACGTGTGAATGATATCCTGTCAAACAAGTGTGAATTCAATTCTATAAAATATGCCAAAGGTTGCAACACAACATTTAATGAATTAGTTGCTAATTCTTCATCCATTTGATCATTAGTAACGAGTCTCCAAAACTTAGTCTTTGAACACCATTTTCCAAAGAAACGATTAGTAAAACTCTAAGTTCCATTAACTGAACATAATTTTGGAACCAAGTTCTAAACTTGAACTATGAAATGGGATATGATCACCATTAGGTAATGTTTTCCTCTTAAGAATTGCAATTTGTACAATAACTAGGCCCCTAAGTCCATCTCTTATGCATCATTTATTAGTTAATATTATTTTTCAAAGCAAGCCATGTATGAATAACAATGTTCTTTTTTGAAGTATTGACCTTCAAAACATTTAACCACCACCAATATTTAACATATTCATTCTCATCAATTTGTAAAGAATAGTAACCCGACCTGGTTGTATGCCTTGTTCTAATGTCTTATATTAATTATACTAGTAGTTAGTACATCCCTATGCTCCCTAATTTTGATATGACTTATCCTTAACTCAAGCATAGAGTCATTTTAGTAATTGTCAAGTTCATCCTCTAGCTCCAAAGTCAAAATAATTCACCCTTGGGCTTAGAAACATTATGTCACTTTTCCAAATTATAACCAATCTTATTACTAGACTTCATCTCCATGATGAATTGTCTAGCCACTTCTTCTTGGGATATTGTCCTTTTAGAAAGAAGATGGTAAGTTTCTTCTTATAAATATACTCATACATGTACCTATTATCTTCATTTGATACTAAGTTAGGAAAAACCAAAACAAACTTAATGGTCCATGTAATATTAGCACCCTTGAGTTCTTGATATTTCTTGTCAAAATGTTTAACCCCCCCTTATCCCCCATAAACTATCAACCCCTTGTAAATTAAACCGTGGTTTCTAACTTGGGCTGGGGAAAGTTGCCATCCAATTCAAATTAGTGCTCTCAAAGTGATATTAAGAAAGAATATGACATTATAGTAATGAAGGAAACATAATATTTATATGTTTCTTTTATGGTTTTTGTGACTATATATCTCAGAAAGTGTATATCTTCCTATATCTCAAAAAAAGTTATTTTTTCGTAGATATTTTTCAACATGTTTTTAAAAATCTTGTTAAATTGCACAAGATTCATCGTTGATTAGTTGTCTTATTTTCTTGCTCTCATCTAAGTTGTCTTTGTTTTCCCATATTATATTTGTAAACATTGGTATCATTTAAATATTTGCTATATACACTAATAATACTTTAATTTTTGTATCCTTAAAGATTACCACATGTGCAGTTTGTATAAGCGTATGTTCAAGACCATGGACATAATATTGAGGACCGAGATAATGATCCAATGGAAGAAGATAATGATGTCAATAATACATTTGAATAAGATGAAGAATATGGGACAAATATATGTATTCATGAGACATATAATAATATTGGAATGGACGATGATGGAAACTAGTTTGATGGTGCTTATGATATACCTGTACTTCAGAGGGCTACTGAACACCTTTATGAGGGCTCAAAAAAAGTCTTCTCTCTCTGTATTGTTGCCGGTGAACATAAATTTTATAAATGGTTTGGAAAACACGTGTCACACGACTCCTAAGGTATGTAATATATTTTGTCACATTTAGTACATCACGTCAAAGCTTTCCTTTTCAAACCTTTTTAATGTTAGTTGGTCATTATTGAACGTAACATACCGATGAAATATGTATGACTTATATTCTTTACATTAACAAGTACTGGTTTTTTATGTTGTATATTGTTAGGTGAATTTTTGTTACCCTTGTCAAATGTTTTACCTCGCACATACCGAAATTTGCATGCCTTAGTGAAAGATGTTGAAATGGAGTATGAAGCTATCTATGCATGCCCTAATGATGATATTCTCTATTATAGAGAACATGCGCCGAAATACAAATTCCCGAATTGTGAAGAGAGTAGATATTGAGTTGATAAAGTAATAAAAAAGCTGCCTCACAAGGTTCTTCATTAAATTTTCCCATAATTCCATGCCTGCGACAATTGTTCAGGTGCAAGAGCATAACACAATTTATGGATTATCATGCAAAGAATGGAAGTCAATATGGTGTTATTCGAATTCCCATGGATGGATCTATTTTTACAAATATAGAGGAAAGATGGCGAAAGTTTAAAGAAGAACCTAGCAATCTTAGGCTTGCTTTGGCAACTGACGGTGTCAATACATTTGGAGAGCTCAGATCTGGTAACTCAATGTGGCCTCTTTTTGTTATTAACAATAACATTCTTCCATGGATGTCAATAAATAAGGAGCACACGATTTTGGCAATGATTGTTCCAGGTATTAATTTATTTAGAATAGTTTTTTTTAACACAGTAACTTCTCATTTGTGTTGTTTGTTTCATAATTGCATGTTATGTTTTTTTGTTTATTAATATATGTTCAATTGTGTTTTAAAATAATGTCTTATATATTTTTATTTACTCATGCATGTATTAATTATGTAATGTATTTTCAATCAAATAGGTAAATACCAGGTCAAATATATGAACGTATATATCGAGCCTCTTATCGACGAGTTACGAGAGTTATGGAGGGGCTTGACTATGTATGATATCTCTAGACCAACAAATGCACAAAGGGAATTTCAATTCCATGCAATGTTTGTATGGACAATTCATAATTCCCCAGGGCTAACGCATTTATGTGGTATGTTATAATAATGTTTCCCTCTGCACTTCAATATTGTTTAATTTTATGAAGTTTAATAGTGTTCATACTTAAAATTATTGATATACACATTAATACATCTCTTGTAAGTTTTAAAACAAAGGGTAAATTTGCATGTCTAGTTTGTGGTCCTCATATGAAATATTGGTGTTCAAGAAGTTTACGAAAAACATGTGTTTGATGAGTATAGACACTGCCTTTTAAAGAGCCACATGTATTAGACAACTGGAAATTTTATTTTCAATGGGAAAGAAGAGACTAGTCTAAAACCACGAAGAATGAAACCTCATCTATTGAAGAAGCAATATAAAATATATTTAGATATTCAAGGTATGGATCAAATTTTCTATGTATCATAAGCATTAAATGTTTGGAAAATTTTATATTTTTAATGCATTTTGATCGCTTTACTAATTGACACGTGTTGTTCTAATATCTTTAACTATGCTCCATATTGAAGTCTGTGATCAAGGCATAAATAATGAGGTGTTTCCACAAGGAATGAAAATTTATCCTAAGCAATTATATAGGATCCCCTACTATGAGCATCTAGAAATTGTTCATCTCTTTGGTACAATGCACATCAGGAAGAGTGTAAAAGATACCTTATGGATAATATTAGATGGAAGGAGAGATAAAGAAAAAATAACAAAGATTTATAATGACATTAAGGAGGCCAATCGTGCAATGCAAAGTGTGATTCGTTCAAATAGTGATGGAGATGCCCAAAATACAAGTGTCCTTCCATGGTTATTGGCAAAGTAGTAAAGCAAGGATGTTAAAGAGGTTATTGAGAAAATCAAATTTCCCACTGGATTTTCTTGAAACATGAAGAATATCCTAACAAAGAAAGATGAATTAGGTGGGGTAAAAACTCATGACTGGCATACCTTCATTAAGGTAATTATTTTGGTGTATATATTTGTATACCGGTGAAACATATTGTTAATTTTTTTTCGCTACTAATTAATTTTGGAATAAATAATGATTGATCAATTTTTTTGGTTACCATATGTTCTACCTCTAGATCTCCCAGAAAAAATCAACAAAAACATCAAACAAGTTATATATGATCTGGAAAAATACATGAGGTAAGCGGCGATTTATATGCAAAGTGTATTATGTTCATTAATTCGTTGTACTATTTATTTTAAAGTACATGAATGTGTTTTACTTGTATTGTAATATATATACTTTTTTGTTGAAACCCGTGATTTTCTTTCATCATTTGTAGATGGTTTTCATTTAAAGAAATAGATCAAGAAGGTATAAAGTATTGGAGGAGAAAAACTTCTCTTATAATGTGTGAAATTAGAAAGTATCTACCTCTTTCATTTTTCAATGCACAAGAACACTTCCTCATACACCAAGTTGAGGATATTGAAAAGTGTGGACCTATACACACAAGGTCAATGTGGATGGTTGAGAGACACTTGAATTCACTAAAGGAATTGGTCAGACAAAGATTCCATCCAGAGGATTTTATGGTAGAGGTATATATGGTATATCAAACCATGGTTGATATTACTCAATATAGTCCTCAAATAGATGCAAGTATTAATGTGGATCACATTTGGGATGTCAACTCTATCAACAAATTTGAAGGGGAGCACCTGTTGGGGAAAGGTAGAATGAGGAAAGTAATATATGAGTAGATGGTGTATATTTATAATACATTTGACTTATTGTTTGTAACACCCCGGTTTTGACCTTGTTTGCATTTAAATAAAATGATGTAAATAATCGTGGTGTAGAGCCAGGAAAAATCCCACCATTGATTTAGTGTTATGTTTCGGAAATTAAAATTGGGCCAATGGTATTTTTTTATGCTAGCTAAACATTAAAAAGCTGGACATCATGTTAAATTGCAATTTTTAATTAAAACCGATACCCGGCTATGTCAACGCAACTAAATGAGATGGGGGCATGATTTTTCCTAAGGATGAGGGAGTGGGGAAATTTGACAGTGGGAAGAGCCCCACTTTGGGAAATGTGTTTTTTGAACTTCTTGGGCAAGAAAACACCAAAAATGACCACTTTTCCCTCACGCAACAACGTTTCTCCTTCCCTCACGATTGGGATTGAACAAAACATTTTTGGAAATCCAATTTGACATTCATGCAGCAGCAAACAAGAAAAAACATTTCTGAGTCTGAACCTTTCACGAATTTCTCCTGTTCGGTGATTTGAATCCTTCACATTTTTGGTTTTCCTCTGTGAATTTTTCTCTCTCACGTTTTCTCCTGTCTGCTAGTTGTTTTCCTAAAAATGATATCCTTGAATTTGATTTTGTGTCTTTTTTTTTAAAGCCTCAATAATGTTTTCATTTTGGTATTTTGTAGCAATTGGTCTGGCACAGACAATGTTTAGAAATTAGTAAATTTATGTGTGTGTATGTAATCCCTGGCGTCTGCTATGATTTGATAAATTCCAGGACTGAGATCACTGTGTGTGCATCCATGTTTGGCATCTGAATTGATTGAAGGAATGGAAATAGAGTCTAGACTTGCTTGATAAACCTAGTGTGTGAAAGAACCTCACAGACCAATCTATAAGGCTGGTTTTCTTCTTTGCATGCCCTGAATAACACTAGAAGGCAAGGCATGGCCTAAGGGACTGTGTAGCAGAGAAGGGAATGCTTCCTTGTGTTGGGTGTGTAATTTTTTAGAAATCAGGCTAGATCTAGTGTGGGTGTTCATTGCTTTGGGGTTGAGCTCACTAGCTTAACAGTCAGTATTTCCACCTCTTTAGCAGCCTGATAAACCCAATTGGAAGGATGGCTTGGCTGGTATCCTGATAAACCTATATGTTGGCTTGGCTGTGTCTCATGTGAATTTGGCTAAGTGTAAACCATTGCTTGTGTAAGTTTGATAAACCCAACTGCGTTGGATTGACTGCGTTTTATTGTATCCTTGGATATGGGGAAAGTTTGCTAGTGTTCCTTATTCCTTGGGGAAAATCATGCCCAGCTCGGGGGTGGCAATGTTGCTGAGAGATTAAAGAGAACACGGGCCTATGGTTGAGTGGAACGTTGCAGCGACATAGCTGGTTGCAAGACAAGCTTCTCCAAAGATAAGTATTCTTGTTTATTTAAGTTCTGCAACTATATTTGCTTATGAATTATTATGAAATTATCATGAACATGTTGAATGAATGATTTGCTTCTGATGTATATATCATGTACATTTTATTAAGCATCTGTGTATTTATATACTTTAAGATCAATGCATTTTAATAAATTTATTATGTTCATGGGGGCTTAAATTTCCCGTGTTGATAGATGTTGTCGTGTCCTCTCCGCCGAGTAAGGGTTGGGGATGTGACATTGTTATTATGTATGTAGGACTTATTTAATTTTTAGTCTTCCTACACAATCCATTATTAATATTAATGTATTCCTATGAAGTAATTATATGTGAATTATTATTATTATAATACAACTGGTTCAGAATGGGATGCAATACATTTATACCTTGAAAACAAACTTGATTTGATGAAGGTATGGATTAAACAATGTAAATAATCTAATAATGGTAGGTTAACATGGGAAGGTGTGTTTACATTGGTCAAATAAGTTGAACTAAAACAAGATATAAATCTTACTCAGAGGGAAATTGATTTAGCACATGGTTTAAAAGATAAATAGGTAAGCATTTTCACCCATACAACTACTTAGATTTTTTAAATATTATATTGATGCATATGGTATGTTTTTTTCTTAATTTGCATAATTTCCAAGTATAAATATGTTTATGAATTTAGAATACTTTTTTTTACGTGTTTGACATATTGCAGTTGAAACACCACAAGGATATGTGGTGCAATGGCCGCATATTTTGCATCAAAAATTTGGATCAAAAGATGAAAAATTATGATAGTGGGATAATTGCAGTAAAATGTTTCCTCTAGGACAAACAAACATCCCCGAGAATCTCAAAATCGATACTATGTGTTTTTGGATGATATATTTCAGTGTGACTTTAATTCCTTCAAATTAGTTTTTTTAGACATCAAATGGTACATGATATGAATGAATGAACATGATATTGACATAATTGTTATTCAACATGCTAATATATTTACCTTGGTTAATAAAATGAATGTTGAGCAAGGATCAAAGCCCTATGTTCTTCCAAGCCAATACGAATAGGTATTCTACTCAGAGGTTCCATGCCAAGTGGGTTGGTCATATGTTGTTAGATATGATCCAATAGGAAGGCTGATGAAGTATACTGTAGTGGGAGAAGATGAGGTAGATGAGCAGTTAGTTCATGTTTCAAATGAAGATGTCGAAGAATATGAAGGATATGTGGGAGACAATGTTTTGTATGAAGATGACATTAACGATGTGTCAGATGAAGAACTTGAAGAAGTCAAACCAAATGTAGGAGAACATGGGTCAGATGATGATGTTGCTTCTAAGACTAATCCTTTCAACATGAACTCTAGACCAAATGATGTAGGTGAGGAGTTGGAAGAAGAAGAATAATGATATCAAAATGTTTGAAATGTACATGGTATGTACTTAATTGTATGTTTTTCAGTTCATGTGTTCTCTTTCATGTGTATTTATATGGGTTGTTCTCATGGAACTTGTATCTAGTAAGAGGGACTTGACATCTATGTTCACCCACTTGACCATGTTTAGCTTGACTTGTTTCTTTTAAAATTCTTCTGGGATTTCAAACTAGGACAAGATCAGAGATACAGAGTCTTGGCTGGTGATATAAACATATTTTAGTATGGAAACCCTTCCATTTCGTCTAGGCATGTGAACAATATGTATATGTCAAATTCAAGTGCTTACAAAAACCTTTTGAAAAAAAATTAACATTTCCCCCATCCATAGGTCATTGTTTCCCATGTTTAGTCCAACTACAATGTCTTCAAGTCGTTTCTTTAAAAATAATTTCGGTATGTTCAAACTAGGACAAAATCAGATATGTAGAGTGCTAGCTAATTCCAGAGATGAATGAGTCTGGAAACCCTCCCATTTCTTCTAGGAATGTGAACAATATGTCCATCTCAAATTCCAGTGCTTACATAAATCATTTAAAAAAAATTAACATTGGTCCCATCCACAGGTCATTATTTCCCATGTTTAGTCCAACTACAATGTCTTTGAGTTGTTTCTTTTAAAATTCATTCAGGAAGTTCAAACTAGGATAAGATTAGAGATATAGAGTCTTGGTTGATGTTAGATACATAATTGAGTCTGGAAACCCTCCCATTTCATCCAGGCATGAAAACAATATTTCCATGTCAAACTTTGGTTCTTACATAAACCGTTTGAAAACAGATTAACATTGCAAGGCTTAGCTTGCAAGTATGATATCAATCTCCCACTATCCAATCACAACTCAATCACTGCTACACAACCATCTTGTCACTATCATCAAAATTTTCATCATTGTCATGTCAATCAAGCATGCCACTTTCAATGATTATCATTGCCAATGGTTGTCACTATAACATACATACCACTATCCTCAATTTGACATGCAAGCTTTACTGTTCTGAAAATGGAAACTTCAATCAATTATCACTACTGTCATCACTATGCATCACTGTTAATGTTGTACATCACTGTCAAGGTGCATACATATACACATCATTGGCACATCGATGACATTGTACGTCATTAGCCATATCACTATGCAATCATTACTAAGCATAGTGTATCATCGAGCATATGAGTATCACTGATCATTTATGTAATCATTTTTGTACAACTGATTCTGCATATATCACCGGGTATGCTTATACATTACTATATTTTCATCCACTACTTTCATTGTACATTATCTCTATCTCTTTTTTTGTCAAGTCAAGACTTTTACCAAGCTATATATAAATTATACATACCATCATTGGAATAAGATGACAATAAATTGGATGAACCTTTAACCTCTGTTGAAACCAACCTTCATAAGTGACTAAAGTTGACTACTGTGACATTTCATAAGGTACTGGGATACGCTGCTAGATCTCCAAGACTTATTTTGTGACAACATTGAACCTTCCTCTCATCAGCTCAGAACTGTGAAAAAAATTAACATTGGTCGCATCCACCATTGTTTCCCATGTTTGGTCCAACTACAATTTCTTCGAGTTGTTTATTTTAAAGTTCTTTTGGGATGTTCAAACTAGGACAAGCTCATAGATATAGAGTGTTGGACGGTTCTGAAGACGTATTTGAGTATGGAAACCCTCCCATTTTGTCTAGGAACGTGAACAATATGTCCATGTCAAATTTCGGTGCTTACATAAATCATTTGAAAGAAAATTAACATTGGACCTATCCACAGGTCATTGTTTCCCATGTTTAGTCACAACAGAAGTTGAGCCCAAAATCCGACGGATTTCATGTCTGAAATTCGACATATACCTGTCGGTTATTCGACAACATCATTTTTTTTTTGTCGTCGATGGAATAACGTCGGATATTCGACGACATGCCAAACCCCGTCGACTTTTCGACAGTGTATGAAGATAATATGCTGACGTCTTTCACCACTAAGTCATTGAATTTCTGACTCCTACGTGGTCGAACATCCGATTGCTTCTTGTCGAAGGTGGGCCACTTCATTTGTAAAAAGTCAGGTTTATGTCGTCGATTTTGAGATGAAGGGTTGTCGGTTTTTCGACATATAATTGTCGAATTTGCGACTACTGGTTGTCGGATTTCCAAGGTATCCTTGTCGAATTTATGCCACTTCCTTTGTAAATTCCATTGATTTTGAGAGGAAGGGTTGTCGTATTTCTGACTCGTCTTAGTCAAATTTGTGACTATCAGTCGTTGGATCACTCTTGTCGGAGTTACGATGACTTTGTCGGACGAGGGCCACATGATGGCGGATAACCGACGAAGACTTGTAGGAGTTGTGACGACATGCTCATCAGATCACCATTGTTAGAGATATGGAAACTTTGTCGGATGAGGGTCACACACTATCGGATAACCGACGACCTTCTGTGTATTTAAAAAAAAAATTACGGTCTTCTTGGGAAGCATGGCCTCATGTTTCTTACCAGTTCCTCCCAATTTAGATAGAAAGCATCCCCAATTTCCTCCCAGTTTCAAATGAGCAGTGGGGAGGGTTCTAATTAATGGAAGATCTAGGTGAAGTACACCATGGTGTGTGACTGAGAGCTATTGTGATGTTGAGGTAGTGCATAGAGATGTGTCCCATGCCCAAAGTGGTATGTATGTCTGAGTGAAGTCTATATTGTGAATTGGTTACTTGATGACAAAAAACATGTGATAGTGATGTGTAATTTTTTATTCCTGGTTTAGGAATGACACTAGGGATGGCATAAAATGTTAGGACTATCCTAAACTAATATAATGGTGTCTAATGCTAGATCTAGAACTGCAACTATGCAAGATATTTTTGTAGATATGAGGGACATCTGGGAATTGTGGAGGAGATGAGCTAAAAGCACTGCTGATGAAAAGTGAGATTTATGCTATGAATATGATGGAATGCTTGTTGTGTTATGTTCCTTATTGTAGACTGTATGAAGAGATGTAGGATGATGGGTTGAATATCCTGTTGTAGTGACCAGAGGTGCATGATCTAGTGTTGGATTGCATTGCTACTCCATGGTTGTTGAGAGTGGTAAGAATAGAGAGACAGTGATAGGATGGTAATGAGGGAAGGAGAGGTGTCATGCAAATATGTTGCAGTCAAGGTAAAGGTGTAGGAAAGTGGAAATGGGTTGCCAATGAAATGAGGAGAAGGTTTTTGAAGCTTGCTGGACTGAGCATTGGGCAATATAATAGTGATAGAGGGTTTATGTGGATGTCAATGTGAGGGAACATAGAGTGGTATGGTAGGGGCAGGAGGGGATATGGGGTAGCCATTAGATGGAATTTTTTTGGAGTTGGGTAAAGGAGGTGTACCTTTAAGGATATATACGGTCTTTTGTAAATGTTTTTTGGTATTCTAACAAGTAACAATAAGCTATACCTTATATCAGAAGGCCTAACCCTCCAACTTGGTATTCGTCAATTTAGCTTTCTTCTCAGATGTCATAGGAAATGTTTGTTGAGTCGTGAATTCTACACATTGCAGAAAGTGATTATCTTGGGTTCCATTGCATTGAAGACTTTTTAACTAAGGTGTGCCTTATTTCTAGAATTTGACCAACGGATTTACATTTTTTTTTGCAAGAGATTGTATTCATATACTTTCCTAGCAACACAAAGTGACTAGTTTCAAGAAAACTCCACATCATTGGAAGAGAGGGATGTTACTTTTCAGCCTTGATACTTATGCATATCACCCAAGCCACAGTAGAACATGGGCATCTAAAATGTACGATGGGTCCATTGATCCCTAACTCTATCAATTTAAAAGCGAATCAACCAAGGATAAAGAAGAGGAATTCAGAGCAAAATATAATCAACGCCCATTAATTTTGGTTAAAAGCTAGAATAACCAAGAAATGTAATATAATATCAATAAAACTGGAGCATGTTCAATTATTCTAGAACACTTGCACTGAATGCATCTTTGATACACCATCATTGCATGTATATATCGTTAAGACAGAAAAACGTGTGGTGAGATTAATAAAATATGTATATCCTTTAAAATCTATATGATATAATAAATTTTAGAGTATTACTATAGAGAAGTGGCCCCATCCAAGATTTCTCTGAACAACATAAGACCTTGTTCATATATGGGATTACCATGCTTTACAACCACTTTAGTACCATCTACTAGTTGTCCCTGATAAACATTGTAGAAGCCACCAACAAAAAAGAAAATTGAAAAAAAAGATATCTAGCCATGCACTCTACTCCCTTCAACCATGAATTTCTTTCCTTATGGAAATTAGTTTCTCACACAACTCCAAACTTCTAGAACTCCTTAGGCTACAACCTCTCCTCCTCCTTTGGTTGCTCCTGTACAAAACTTCCATGCCAATAGGATTCCATATGAGTCTACAACACATGCTTAGCCTTTGTCTTCTTCCTCTAATGGGATTTTTGTCAAGAACCAACTACTCCCACTCCATATCCTTCTAAATACCTATACAAATATTACTTGTTATTTGATACTTTTACCTACAACAAATATTTTCCTAGAATCTACTTAGTAGTTTGCTGAGGCATGAGGTCATGGGATGGACAAGGCATGAGACTAAGAGTTGATCAAGCTTTCAAAGGTGGCTTTAGAATAAGGTATACTTTTTTATATGGATATAGCCATAAGGAATATTAATAGGACTATGAGTTTTCATGCCCAAACACATGATTTTTACAAAATTAATAGGGAGTGTAGGTAAAATCCTTTAGACATTCCTTTTGTTTAGGTATTGAATCGGAGTTGGAAGGGGAAAAAATTGGTTATGACGGTAAGTTCTTATCCAATGGAAATATTGTTGTTTACCCTAATTGAAGGAGTTAGTTTGATCCCAAAGAAAACACGACAATATGAATGTTGCTTTATATGAGGAAATGAATAGGTATATTTTAATGGATTTCCAACAGTAAGGTTTTGTGTGAGGAATTCATTGTGAAATCCATGGTTGAAGGAATGGGATGTCATGGATTGGAATACATGATCGATATTCTACGGAATCCTATCTCTTTCCCTTTGATTCTGACATATGAATGAATCCATAATACAATTCATGGCCTAGTAATGACAACCAAGTAATTTGCACAAAAGTTTGTTGTTTGTATCCATTTTTTGAAGATGGTTATTTTTGTAGATCTTTGAGGCTTAAAGAATTTGATTTATTGTAATTGTCAAATACCTACATGAAGCTTTGGCAGGATCATGATAGTTACATCAAGCATTGATGCTATTCTTCAAAGATAGATATTACACCCTTGGTCTAATGTGACCTAGATTTACTATCTTAGGGGATGGTGCAACCTTTGAATTTTCTGTTGTAATTCAAATATTGCCATATAGTTGTAATTATTATATTTTAGTTTAAAGGTTTCATTCATATATTTTAAAGTTGCATCTAGTTCAATAAAATATGTTTTGAGTAGAAATTGTGGGGATAATGTTGTAATTTGTTATTTTGGATTATTATGTTGGTTACTTATGCATGCTTTTGAGATTGTGGTTTTATTATGACCCTATATTCAAATTTTTTATGCTAGTTTCTGGTGATGATGGAAGGGTACACTTCTATTCAGGTAGTTGAAATTTGATGTTGTCTCCTTTTGTTAGTTGCAATATTGAGAAAATACATATGTACCATTCAAATTTTCTTTATGTTTTTCAATTTATTGAGTCTTATAATTTCTATTGATGATATGATGATCATCCATGCTTAGTGGGATTAACTAGGGTAGAGTCCTTCAACTCAAATGATTATTATATTTATGGGTCTTAATTATGCTACTATCCAAAGCATGTTCTTGACTAGATCTGTATTTGATTCACTGAGTTCGCTTGAAGCATGAAAAATGTTAAAATATTTGAAAGGTCTCTGGGGAATTTAAGATGACAGATAAAGCATTGTGACAATCATTAAACTCAGCCTTAACCCTCCCCTTGACTACTGCCTTGTCTAATATTCACAACTCAGGAACTATATTATTTCTATAACATTGGGTAAATTATCAATAATAGCCGTTATAAAGGAAAACATATGAACCTTAGCATCCTATTTGACAGAGGTCCCAACACAGTAAAATCCACTTAGAAGTCCACATACAAACCAAAAAGTATGCCATCCTAGAACAGGGTATCATGGACAGCGGAA
This sequence comes from Pseudotsuga menziesii, assembly GCA_001517045.1. Classification (NCBI taxonomy): domain Eukaryota; kingdom Viridiplantae; phylum Streptophyta; class Pinopsida; order Pinales; family Pinaceae; genus Pseudotsuga; species Pseudotsuga menziesii. Next base: position 73,894 of record LPNX010562717.1, on the reverse strand, counting down.
GAAATAAGAAAGAAACATTACAGAAAAATTAGAAAACAATGGGAACACAACAAAATTAAAAGCACTTTATCCATTTGAGGACTAATCCAAGGGAAAAAAATCCTGTCATTCATTAAAAAAACACTACCAATTCCCATGAAGTGAGAGAAGAGAAGTAATGTGCATACCTTGGAATCTTCAATTCATTTGTTATCTATGATTTCGAGATGGGGGCATAGTTTGGCATGATTAAATATCAGCTCTTATTTTGTCTGCAAGAAGTATATTATATACTCATGATTGTTAAGGACCTTCGTGAACACACCCATTATTCTCATAAGCATCAACTTCCTACCCTGACCAGAACTGAGATAACAAACATAAGTGCAAGAACAAAGTGATTACTAGCGGGTGGTAACCATTCTTTCAGATAGGAATCAAGTACTCCATCAAGATACCTATAGAAAGCGGGCACTAAAGTAATCAACTTGTTCAATTGTTCTTTTACATAAAAAATAAAACATACACACAAAACAAAATTATAAGAACGTATGCTCTGAAGTAAAATTATGTTAGGAAGGGATCTGAAAAGTATTACCAGCCCAACCATGTCACAAAATACAATGCAACAACAACAAGAACAAAAACAATGGCAATCTGCAAGTACAACACAACAACATGTTTAATGAAAAGACTACTTAATGTTACTATGAATCTCAAAATTTGATTTCTTATTTCCAAAGGACTTCTTAGTATTTTCTGCAAATGTTTGTAAAACATGAGGCCAACTTAGAAACACTATGGCTTATGTTCAATATAATTTATGAGATTTGACAAAGATATGTTTGACAAGAGATTACATAATCAACAAACTTCTGAATTGGGGGTTTATCCATTTGAGTTGTCTCAACCAAATGAACAATTTGAGATAAAGAAACATCTGAAACTACTTGTTGTCACCTGAATGTGAAGATCCCCTTTTAAGTTCATAGTGTCTCCTATGATTGCCCCCCCAACCTCCTTTGACATTGGTGCTGAACCACTAGTAATCATACTCTGATTGACATGCTTGGAACCCCATACTACTATTCCATCAGCTGAGACCTTTGAACCTGGGTATACTTTGAGCATATCACTCCTTTGAATCAACTATGCATCAATTTATTTTTCTCCCAAATGATTTCCATCTTCCATACATAAAAAAACATGTATAACATCTATGAATTCAAATATAGTTATTTATGACTAACAATATAATAATATTTTTCCATTAAGAAAGTTTCCATCCTTTGTGATAAAATTGAGCTATGTTAGCTCACAACTAGAAACGATCTCACTAAAATATTCAATAACAAAGACAAGAAAATGTAAAAGATAACTTAAGAAACAGATAAAACAATAAGAAAATTGAGGTGATGAATAAAAATATATTAACATCCAGAGACTCAAAATTCAACACCTTTTAATATTAGGGTATCCAAATAATCAATGTTTCATGCACTTAACATATCAACATTATTAGAATGAGAGAGAGAGAGAGAAAACCTAAATATGTGACTAACAACAAAGAAGTTGTTGGTGCAAGTTCTAAAATCTTCTTAATGACATTAGATGTTTTTCCTTTATCCACAACCTCCAACCTTCTATATTGTTGGTCTGAGAATGGTTTGTATTATTTGAGTCTTATCTGATCTTATCTTAATATTATGGGGTTTTTTCCCTGCACATTCTTGGTTTGTTTAATCGCTGGGTGCATCTAGTGCTCCTAAGATTTAAAGGTTCGACTCTAGTTTGATTGCCAAAATTTATTTTCCATCCACATTCAATGGAACATTGATTCGTTCCTCTCCATTGATTCGTTGATTTTGTAGCTCGTGCTAGAGATGGGAATTCTTACAAACACATGGTAGTCATGTTTGACATGTAAATGGAGTTAAACTATGGTCCCGTGTTCCAGAAGGATGGTGAACGTGTGCTCCAGATTGATACTGACCCATTTGTAGAGAATAATAGGAATTTAAGGAACCATGAGTTCCAATTGTTTTCTTGAGAGAGACACTATGGATATCAGGAACTAAATTCTTTCATTATTGATTTTTTTCAAGTAAAACAACATCTGATACCCAACAAAAGAGTCCACTTTACCTTGATTTTGTATCATTTATTCCTCTATAGTCTATCCAGTATGTACCACAATCTACTACTCTTTGACACTAACTTGAGCAATAATAGTTTCCTCGACATGTTACTTTGGAAATACATAAAATTGTTTTCATGGAGAAGCTAGAGAGGTTTGGGAATTATCAAAGCCTATAAATTTACCTAAATAGGTAGAAGTTAGACCATCATTTCCATGTGATGACTGAAATGTCTGGGAGATAGATGAATCCACCATTGGATGCTTCCCTTTGACCCTAAATTGATTGTGTCTAGTTTCCTCAACCTATTGCTTTGAGAACACAACAATTTTTTTTTCCAGAGGAAGGTAGAGAAGTAAGGACACTATGAGAACCCATACCTTTACTTGAAGAGTTATAAGTTTGAAAGGTTTCCATGTGATAACTGATGCACTTGAGAGATAGATGAATCCACCATTGGATGCTTCTATTTAATATTAATTTGATTAATACTAACTTCCTCTATGTGTAAGCAAACAAATTATGTTCCTGAAGAAGATGGCATGTGACAGATACTAACATAACCCATACTTTTAATTGTAGATGAATAAGTTTGACCACAGTTTCCATGTGATGATAGATGTACTTGGGATATAGATGAATCCACCATTGGATGCTGCTCCTTGATACTAACTTGAATGATTACTGGCTCCCTCAGCCTGCTGATTTGGGATCACAACAATTTTTTTCTAAAGATGTCGGAGATGAACATACATTATTAGAACCCATACATTCAGATAGAATTTTGAACACGAATTCCACTTGGTGACAGATGGGCTTGGGAGATAGATGAATTCACCATGGGATGATGTTCCTTGCTATTAAATTGATCGATACTAGCCTCTTGAGCCTGTTGCTTTGGGAACACATAATTTTTTTTCATAAGGAAGTTAGACAAGGATGGACACTATTAGAACCTAACGTGCCCAAAGAATTGATGGTACTCATGTAGTTAAATAGTTCTTAATTAATTGATCTTAGCAAAAGAAACTCATGCAAAATGTCACATAAATAATTCCTCTTGGCATGTGGCCAAATAAAAATATCATGAATTTTAAGCATATGTATTTTGTGTTTGTTTTTAATATGCAGAACTAAAATGACCATCGTTTCTAGCTGCACAAGAACTTCTTTTGGGATTTGGGAGCCTGTTCCCTTTGTTTTCTAATTTGCAGGAACCACAGGGTTGTCAAAGTGTTGCTTCCTTACCATTGGTGATGATCCACTCACTTGCTGACACATTTTGTGGCCTTTTGGAAGAACAAGAGAAGATAGACGCTGATTTTTCTGAGGAATTACCTCATGTCTCATTTAATGCATCATTTCGCAAGGAATGGAAGAAAATGAATCAGAGGGCTATTGAGGGTACTATGGAACAACATATGTACAAATAGATACCTTTCCTGTCCATGCACTGGGATAAGGATTGATTCCTGACCATATAAATACATTTTCCATGCTACACTGTTAGTCGATGAGACACTAACACTTTTACCACCTAACAATCTTTTACTATTTATTGTGGCAAAGATAGAATTCATGTCAAAAGTATCATTCCCAAAGCCAGTAAACCTTGAACCTATCAAGCACTTCTCTTTACTTGAGGCATAATCAAAAGCATGCAATGTTGCTCTACTTTCATCATTTGTAGCATTGACTAACCTATTAGAACTCAAAATATCCGAATCCAATGAAGAGCAATGATACGGTGAGTTCTTGTTTGGTGTTGAGGTGGCCAAATTTACAGTACCTACAGACATGCTACCCTGACTTGTATATAAAGCTGGGGAATATAATGTATATATAGTATATACATTTTTTTAAATGGGAAAGATGATGATGGAGGATACCTTGTAGGTGAGTAAGCCCATCATCAACAATCCTAGCTTGGGAAGAAGATAACCAACAAAATAGCATTGTGAGGTAAGTTGGGAAGATAACCCTTCAATGGTTGTTGATCTTCCTAGATAGGACGGATAGGGTCACTGGGATGGATGGTGTTGCTAGTCTTGTTGGGATTGATGGCTGGCTGGATAGGATGGATGGGATCACTGGCTGAATTGCTGGCTAGGATGGCTAATGAATAAGGGGAGAGGGGAGTGGCAGCGAGTCCTTCTCACCTAATATTCGGAGTATTTTAGGAGTATAATTGATTCACAAAATTGACAAGGAACTGGACTAGAGATGTTGCACTAGCAAGAAGAGTTTCATCCTTCTATGGATGGTAAATCCAAAAAGAAACTGGCCCCGCCCTCATACANTATATACATTATAAAATTACTCTCTTGGACTTCTTGGCCTACAAATACAATAGATCTATTTTTAAAAATATTTGTGAAAAGATTGGATTCTACAACTTACTAACTCATACAAATCAGAAGTTTCTTTTCCAAGTTATTCAATCATAGAAACAACTTGATAAATCAAAATAATTAAGGTAAGTTTATAGATCATATAGAACAAAGTTAGCCTGAATGTATGGTAATCACCATCATCAACTAAATGTGCGTGTGTGCACATGCATAAATTCCCAATACACAGTTAAATAAAATAAAATAAAACATAATTATACCTTGATTTGTGGAGCTTCATACTGTCTTCTTCTGCTTTACCTTTCAAAACATCATTCAACATACTTCAATTTTTTTTCCGGTTGCAATAATTTCATGTTAGGACCCATCAAATAAATATTTGTCTATTTATGAAAATAACAAAACCAATCTCAATAAATACAATACTATTACAATGTAAATTACAATACTATTCAACTATTCAAGTAAATTAATTGTTAATAATAGATCACCTGATAAAATATGGAGAACCAAAAACACTATGTATATAAGGCTATCGATCACATCAAAACACCATTTCTTTCCTCTTAACTATGAAAATGTTTCTCAACGCTCTTTGTAACAAGTTCCAATGGAGGAGTCAAATAACAATAGTAAAATTTAAACACTACAATTATAGAAATAACTGTTTTTAATGTATTGTTGCTTACCATTCATTGATCTCCTCTCTGTTTCAAGAATAATTTAATGTTCTCTACTAAACAGGACCAACCACATGAAGGTGGAATATTTTATGGCCCCTACCCTCCTTCACATCACTCTCAATTCCCCAAACCCAATGCATCTACTTGCAAATAACTATTTACTGCAAATTATTTCACTCAACAGCTGAAAGAAGATTTCATTAAACCATTCATTAAATCATTCAATAAACCATTCAATCATTCAATAGCTGAAAACAAAATTCATTAAACCATTCATTAAATCATTCATTAAACCATTCATTTAGTCAATAGCCGATAAATTTTTTTAGTAAACCATTCATTAAAGCATTCATTTAACCATTCATTCATGAAATAAAGGAAAAAAACCATGTAATTTTTTTTATTATAAACAAGAATTACTCAAAATTTCTTTAGTCACTTCCTTTTTACTTTTATTCTCTTTACATATTTAGCCAGAAGCGCATCTTCTGGAATCTGCTCATCTGTCTCCCTACTAGATTGCTCGCAAGGTTGAACTTGCGGAGAGGGGCTATGAATTTCTGCAATAATGTCAAAATGTTTCATTAATTTATTTTTATTTTTATAAAAACAATTAATTCATTTAAAAAAACTTTACAAAGGTGTTTTTTTACTTGGCTTCGGAACATCAACATGTTCATCATTATCCTGTACAATCTCAACCTGTTCAGTGTTATCTACATCTACATGCTCTACAGTTGAATTGTGGAGAATTAGAATTAATGTTCATCATATGTAATTATCTATACAAAACAATAGCATATTAATAAATTCATTACCAGGAATCGAAGCATGATCTTCATCTAGTTGGTTTACATCCTCGACATTAACGAGATCATTACTTTCCTACTAAAAAAATAAGAAATAATTTATGTTCATTTTTTATAACGAATAAATTGCATGATAATTAATAAAGTATCATTAAACTATATAGTTTTTATATACCTGCACATCAGATGGATTAGCAGAAGATCGTGCAGTATGCCCAAACAAGCTTCTTCGGTGTTCAACAACGACGTCAAAGCCCTGTTCGAAGCCAAGTTTCATGTCTTTCTTAGTGGAAAATTCTTTGAATCGGTCAGCCTACATATTTGCATGATGTCATTAATTTTACATTTTTTGCCAGAATAAAACAAAAATAATCTTCTATATATTATTTGGATGCAGTATCGGGTTTTCGATACTTACATATCGGGCCGCCAAATTCGAATAACCACAAGGCCCAAGTTTATGTTGACCAATTTTTTCCATTCTTGCCTTGGTGGTCTTTTATGTGTTCGATAGCCTAATCAAGTGTTGAATTACGTTAGTCGATGTTCCAAATTTGATATAAAACTACTAATATTAAGGCTTACCATTACATTTTGGAATGTATTGCATACATCCATGTTCCTGGTGGTATCTTTCTTTCTTTTCTCGGACCCTTCTCTTTTCCATCTTCCACCAGGAATTTCCACTCCCTTGATGGAATTATCGGAGGGCGCTCATACCTCAGGTTCTTTTTTAGGTGAACCCAATACTGGTCTCAGACAATCTTCAGATGTTGTCCAGTATTATGTAGGACCTTCGATGTATCGAAGGTATCTTTTCCGAACAGACCAACCAAGTGATTAGTCAGCTCATCCTTTAGAGATTTTTCTTGTCCGTCCCACCTTGTGTGGATGGTGGGCCAGAAGATCTCTAAGGACAAATAATTTAGACTTTTATGAAATACATCATTTCCTGCAAAACAATAATGCCATCATTAGTCAACATTAAAAAATATTATCGGTATATTAGAAACAAATTATAAAAACTAAATTGAACAATATATAATCACCTGAAATCTTCTCTATCTTTATTGAAACGAGTTTATTGTTCACCAAAAATGTTGTCACTATTGAACCAGTGCTGTGACATGAGAAGGTCTAGGAAATGCTTCTTTAGTATCAACATTAGTATCTAACCCTGCATCCACCCCTTCTTCTGTAGCATCTGTTGTGGGTCGGTCAGCATCGGCTGCACCCTCTGCTGGCCTCGGGGGTGTCGCAGAGCGTGTTTCCAACTGTTCAGTGGACAAAAAGGGAGCAGTATTTGGTGTACGTGGAGTGGTTTGGTCACTGGGACCAACAACGCCTTCACCACCAGTGTTAAACTGAATACTTTCCTGTAAATACAAACCATTGTATTATAAGTTCAATATCATATAAAATTAAAATTTATAAAGTTCTAAATGAATTTAAATTATTATTCCGGAACTTACTCTCAATTTTCGACATCTCTGGATCAACAAATGAATCTTTGATTTGATCTCTTCTGTTTGTGGAACTGTCAATGACAATTCAACTAGTTCCTCATTTTGTTTTTCCATGGTATTCTGTAGCACCTTTAATGGGTCTACAGACGTACTAATTTCATTATCTTTCATCAACTGGTAGAGATCAACTGTAAAGACTGTTGAGTTGGTGTTTCATAAACCAAATCCCCTGTCTGCAACATAAATATATAAAACATTGCTTATCCCATCGCTGGAGGAAGACATGTCTAACAAATACCTGTTTGGTTCTACCTGCACCATGGCCAGAATTTTTTTTTGGCAAATAATAGCAAAATACCGGCAAAAAACTTGGAAAGACTTGTAAGCATGACATAATGGTGATAATGATTATCCTGAATAATATCAATAATTCCCTAGTATAATAGTTCATCAAATATTCCTTTAACACGATATAGATAACAAGTCGTTCCATAGAAAATGCTTTAGCCATTTTATCTCAAAATACAAATGATGTTTTTTACAATATTCTTAGGTGTACATATTTTAATTTAGTTTTTTTCCTCACCCAAAAATATAAAAGACCTAGTTTACGATCTCAATATATGTGATAAAATCATTTGCAAATATTCAGTAACTTTTTCAGAAGAAAAAGAAGTGTTCCTTGATATTCAATAGTGAATAAAAGGTAATTTTTACATAGTCCTAACAATAAGTTAGCCCATTAACGAGTGGAGATCATAATTATCAAAAACTTTCTCAAGGAGAGGGATAGAACCCACAATCCCAAGATGACTGAAGTGGAAATACCACACAGAGAACATAAGGAGCCCAAACAGCTTATCCAAGGAGGCACCGAGGGTGGAGAAAACACACCCTTGAGGGGATGAAAACAAACTCTATATCCCCAGCTAAAACAAGAAAGATGCTGATGTATCCCATAGTAGTAAGAACAAAAAAAGACTATGCTACACAAATAAAAAAGCTCTTAAATTAACTGTATCATGCCTTCCTCAATGATTTATCCTTCTAAAATTTATGAGAAGAAGAGGAGGCCAGCCTTCATATTCAATGCTTCCTTGAATAAATGGTCTACACTCATATTGTTCTCCTTGTAGACATGGCTAAAGTCATATAAACGAATTGAAGATGTCGGTAGTATAGCATATATGTCGGATATCCGATGAAATGCATTACTTTCTCCAACCCCTATAGATGATTTCACATTCTGAGAGCTTCTATCACTACATCAACCTGATACACAACTTCTAGGTTAGTTATCCAGTCTACATTGGCCCGATTATTTGTTTTCTTGGCCACTCCTCTCTCCTTACTCTACACCCGTATGCTTACATATAACTTAGATAAACTTCCAACTCATCACAACAAACTCCTAAACTAAATGTTATAAAATTGTAACAAATGTTTAATAATATATTCAACCCCTGTATCCAATGAACCAAATAACTCAATCCTTATCTATTCATTTTGTCATCAACTATTTTCTTGATATTTACACAAGTGTCTACGAAGATCATATATTTATGCATGGTTTTACGCTTCCTGGTTTTAGTGTTTACCCTGTATCCAATGAACCAAATAAATCAATACACACGTCTCAGATGTTACTCTTTGGACTATACCTCTTTTTGTCATCAAGCATGATCATTTTTAGTCATTGAAGAACAATTTTCAAAAAAGGGTACTTAATAATGTTGAACAAATCCTTCATATGGTAGATGTGGATCTTCAAGGCTGAACACTTGTTTAAAAACAAACTAAGGTTTTATGCTAATCTACAACTTGTACAAGTGAGACCCAGGTTGGGAGGCCTAGGGAGGCCTTTTAGATTTAGACATTGTATCTACTGTTGATGTAATTGTAACTTCGGAATGTATTCACTTGTATTTCTTATGTATTGTAACCCAATGTTTATTCTGGGATGTAGAGTCATGTCATGCCCCGATGTTCCTATTGGGAGGTTCTATAATGTAAACAAGTCATGTCAAGTCATTGTGGGTAATCCTCCTATTGGTTAAGGGTTGAAGTCCCCGCAGTTCCGGGGCACTAGGGTTATTAGACTCACCTAGTGAAGTCGGCCCTAGTTGGGTTTAGTCAAGTCGGGAATTAGTATAAATAGAGAGCTAGCCTCTTTATTTATCACACATTCACTCACACTCAGTTGTAGCACATAGCTGAGGAAGAAGAAGAAACTGGGGCAAGGAAGAAAGAGGTTACTGCTGTCAGGAGACCATCTTACTGTTTTGGGGTTTTACTTTTGGTGTTGATTCTATCTCTGAGGAAGTTGTGGGGTTTTCTCCATTTATGGTTTTTCTGAGGAAAAAAACTGTGTTCATTGTCTCTTGTGTTTGATTGCTGTGCTTATTATTCTCTCAGTTAAACATCCTAATATAATGCTAGCTTAATGTTAAAAATCTAAAATGGTATCAGAGCTAACCTGAGAAGAAGACACTGTGCAGCTGCAGGAACTAGGGCTTCCTACTTTGTGGATCTCTCTCCACATATTTTCAGCAAAATAAGGTTGGAATAACTCTCCTCCTTAGGGAACATCTTTCTGTCGAAGCATAATCCAATTCTGAGGTTTTTCAGTTTTGGACCCGACACTACTGTCGGAAATTAGGGCTTTCCATAGAAGTGGAATTTTTGAGTGAGCCCAGTCCTGGATTGATATCCTCCTCAAAATAGAAGTTAGGGATCAAGATCAAAGCATTTGGTTGGATAGAAATCTGGAAAAACAAAACCCTAATCTGCTCCTGAACCAGCACTGCAGAATTTCAGCTCCAAATCCAGATCCGACATCTTGACCTGGTAAGATCTAAATATTTTGTATTTCCATTTGAGGTTCTCAGTTAAGATGTCTCATCATACCAAGCTTGATGAAAAACTTGAGGGAGCTGATAACTTCCGAGCCTGGAAGTATAGGATCTCCCTGGTCTTGGAAGAAAATGAGTTGGACTCCTATATCAGTGAGGAGGTTCCAGTTCCAGAGGGAGATGAGGCAAAGGCCTTACATAAGAAGAAGTTGGTTATGGAAAAGAGGATCATTGCTGATTCAATCAAGGATCACCTCATACCACAGGTGTCCTCCTTAAAGACACCTAAAGCTATGTTTGATGCCCTAACCAAATTGTTTGAAAGGAAAAACATAAACCAGAAGATGACTCTGAGAAACTAACTGAATAATGTGAAGATTTAGAATGCAGAGACCATCCAGTCTTACTTCACTAGATTTTCTCATATCAAGGAACAACTGGAAGTAGTAGATGAAGAAGTGGAAAATGCAGAGATTGTAATGACCACCTTGAATGGTCTCCCTAGATCATGGGACTCCTTTATTCAAGGAATCTGTGTCAGAAAGAAGTTAGTCAAGTTCAACAGACTATGTGAAGAGTGATGTCAAGAAGAATCTAGAATAGCAGCTCAAGAAGAAAATATGGTAAGTGAAGATCAAGCTCTCACGGTACACTCCAAGAAAACCAGAAGAAGTTCTCATCATCCCAGAGGTAAGCACTCTCACAAAGATAACACTAGAAAATATTTGTCTAGAATTAGATGTTATACATGTGACGAGAAAGGACACTATGCTAGAGAATGTCCTAGAAACAAAAATGTCTCTCACTAGAAGAAGGGAAACAAGAGAATACATCATGCTCATGCTGCAGAGGATGATGAACCTTATACAAAGAGAACCATATATGAAAGTGAAGATTCTTCAAGTGATGAAGAATATGTTTTGATCTCCGCTCTTACGGGAAACATTACCCATGGAAGCAATGATTGGCTTATAGACAGTGGGGCTTCTAAACATATGACAGGATTCAAGGAATCCTTTGTGAAACTATCAGAACATGAATCACCTCACAAGGTGAAGCTCGGAGATGACTACCAATATCCAATAAAAGGTAGTGGGGAATCCTCCTATAAGCTAGACTCTGGAAAGTCTATGACAATGAAGGAATTATTGTTTGTACCAGGACTAAAGAAGAACCTTCTCTCCATATCTACATTAGATGCAAAAGGAATGAGGGTTGCATTTATAGATGGCCAAGTCATCATGTGGCCAAAGGGAAAGACTATTGATGATGCAATAGTGATTGGGGAACAAGAAGGAGGTTTGTACAAATTGAAGGGCCATCCAGAACAAGCCTTGGTCCATGCCACAATAGATCCAAATGAACTTTGGCATAGAAGGCTTGCACATGTGCATTACAAAGCACTACCACTTGCAAGCAAAGCTGTTGAAGGTCTTTCAGAAATACAAGCAAAACATGATGGGGTCTGCAAAGGATGTGCGAAAGGAAAGAACACAAAGAAGACATTTCCAAGTAGCGAGAGCAAAGAAAAATGAATCTTGGAAATCATCCACTCCGATGTATGCAGACCAATGTCATCAAAATCACTAAGCGGGTATGTATACTATGTTTCTTTCATTGATGACTTTTCTTGGAAGAAATGGATTTAATTCATGAAGAACAAACATGAAGTATTCAGCAAGTTTAAGGAATTCAAAGCCTTGATCGAGAATCACACAGAAAATAAGATCAAGACCTTTCGATCAGATAATGGCGGAGAATTCACATCAAATGAATTCAAGAGTTATGCAAAGACTTAGGGATTAAGAGGGAGTTGTCCACCCCATATAATCCACAACAGAATGGGATTGTAGAAAGGAAGAATAGAACTATCATGGAAGCTACAAGAGCTATGCTTCATGATCAAGATCTTCCTATGCATCTATGGGCAGAAGCTGCAAGAACAACGATGTATGTATAGAACCATACTCCACATAGAGTACTCGAGAACAAGACACCTGAAGAAGTCTTTTTCGGCAAGAAACCAGAATTGATCCATCTCATAATATTCGGCTGTCCAGTGTACATACATATCCCAAAAGAGGAGGAAAAAATTAGATCCTTCAGGAAAGAAGGGTATATTTGAGGGACACTCTGAAAGCTCAAAGGCTTATAGAATATACTTCCCAGGATTCAAGAAGATCGACATCAACAGGGATGTCACATTTGATGAAGACTCATCTTACAACAAATCCAAAAAGAAACCTGCTGAAGTTCTTGAAGAAGCGGAAGCACCCAGGATTCATGATACAACCATGTATGAAGAAACTCAAGAAGAAGATCGAGAATTTGAAGAACCACAAGAACCTGTAGATCCACCTCAGGAGAAGAATCCTCATAAGAGGAAACCTGCTTGGGTACGAGAAGCCATCCAAGGTGCGGAAAGATATGGTGCTCCATAAGAGAATCACAGAGAAAGAAAGAGGACTAGAGCATGCTCCAAATATGTAGCTTTATTATGTGATTTCATCAATAAAGAACCTTCCAATTATGAAGAAGCGACAGAACGAAAAGAATGGAAGGATGCTATGATCGAAGAATATCAATCGGTCATGAAGAATGATGTTTGGGATGTTGTCACAAGACCATAAGGGAAGTCTATCGTAACTTCCAAATGGATCTACAAGATCAAGCATGCGGTAGATGGTAGCATTGAAAAATATAAAGTAAGATTTGTTGCTCATGGTTTCTCCTAGAAAGAAGGAATAGATTATGAAGAAACTTTTGCACCTGTAGCCAGATACACTTCCATTAGATGAGTACTTGCTCTGGCTGCAGTGATGAAATGTAAAATACACCAGATGGATGTCAAGACTGGTTTCTTGAATGGTGTAGTAGAAAAGGAAGTGTATGTGGAACAACCACTTGGTTTTGAGACACATGACAGGGAGTCTCATGTGTGTATATTGAAGAAATCCTTGTACGGTTTGAAACATGCACCCAGGACATGGTACGACAGAATTGACAGCTTTCTATCCAGTTTGGGCTTTACCAAGAGTAAAGCGGATTCCAACCTTTACTACAAGGTTGAAGATGGCAACCCAGTGATGCTCCTACTGTATGTAGATGATTTTTTTGTAATAGGTATGGATGGGTTGATTGTTGATACGAAGAGAAAGTTTGCTGCCGAGTTCGAAATGAAGGACTTGGGTATGATGCATTATTTTCAAGGCATGGAGGTGTGGTAGAATGCAGATGGAACTTACCTAGGACAAGGGAAATATACAATAGAGATCTTGAAGAGGTTTGGGATGATGGACTGCAAGGCTATGTCCACACCTATGGCATTGAACATGAAGCTATTGAGTGATGCTTCATCAGAGACGGTTGATGCTATGATGTATCGTTAGATGATTGGGTCCTTGATGTACGTGATGAACAAGAGACCAGATATTTGCTTTGCTGTGAACACCTTGAGCCAGTTTTTGACAGATCCAAGACATGTTCAATTGATTGCTGCAAAGCATATTCTGAGGTACCTGAGGGGTACAATTGATTATGGGCTCAAGTATAAGGTGAGTCAGAAGATTAACCTAGAGGGTTATGTTGATTCAGATTGGGCAGGAAGTGCCATCAATAGGAAGAGCACTTCTGGGTGTTTCTTCATTATGGGATCAAGTGTGATCTCTTGGTTTAGCAGGAAGCAATCCTGTGTGGCACTGAGTACAGCTGAAACAGAGTATGTCGCAGCTTGTTCAACTAGTTTCGAGGTAGTATGGATAAGGAAACTACTGTCTGATTTATTTGATATCCAGTTGGATGCTACTTGTACATATTGCGACAACCAGAGTTGTGTGAAGTTGTTAGAGAACCCGGTGTTCCATGACAAGTCGAAGCATATCGAGATCAAGTATCACTATATCAGGGATGTGGTGCAGATGGGAGTAGTGAAGCTCCAGTATGTTGCGACAGACGAACATATAGCTGATGTGCTGACGAAGCCATTGGCCAGAGTAAAGTTTGAGTACTTCAGGCAGAAGCTTGGTGTTCTCTAGATCGAGGTTCCTTCTAAGGGGAAGTGATGAGTCCGTGAGTCGTTCTGACATGGTGAGAGGATTGGTTCCTTCCATGGTCAGATGTAAAGGCTGAGCCATTCTTTCATGGTGAGAGGATTGGTTCCTTCCATGTCAGATATGAGTGCTAAGCCATTCTGATATGACTGTAGGATTGGTTCCTACATGATCAGATATAAGGGCTGTTGCCATTCTTGGAATGGATTTGCCTGGTGAGGTACCAAGAATACTCGGTCTAGGATTGAGGGCCTTTTTGATATGATTGTAAGATGTAGTATTACATGATCAAATGTGAGCGCATGGCCATTCTGATGTGATTGAGGGATGTGTTCCCACTTGATTAGATATAAGGGTTGTTGCCATTCTTGGATTGGAGTTTCCTGGTGAGGTACCAGGAAAACTCAATCTGGGACTGAGGACCATTCTGATATGACTGTGTGATGTGTTCTCACATGATCATATATGAGTGCATATCAATTCTGATGTGATTGAGGGATGTGTTCCCACTTGATCAAATATAAGGGCCGTTTCCATTCTTTGGGAGAATGGAGGCACTTGGTCAGTTACTAGGAACCCTCAGTCTGGGACTGAGTTCCCTTCTAACATGGTTAGAAGATTAAGTTCCTTCCATGGTAAGATGTAAGTGTTGTGCCTTTTCACAGATGGTAGTAGGTGTGTCCTACCATGCTGGTGATTGTAAGTTCTATGCCTTTTCACAGATGGTCGTA
The DNA here is from genome assembly GCA_001517045.1 of Pseudotsuga menziesii. Lineage (NCBI taxonomy): Eukaryota > Viridiplantae > Streptophyta > Pinopsida > Pinales > Pinaceae > Pseudotsuga > Pseudotsuga menziesii. The sequence goes on along the minus strand of LPNX010562717.1, from coordinate 58,836 downwards.
GGTGTGTCCTACCATGCTGGTAATTGTAAGTGCTGAGCCTTTCCACAGATGATAGTAGGTGTGTCCTATCATGATGGTGGATGTGAGTGCTGTGCCTTTTCACAGATGATAGTAGTTGTGTCCTATCATGCTGGTGAATGTGAGTGCTGGGCCTTTCTGATGTGATTATAGGATTGGTTCCTACATGATCAGATGTGAGTGTTGGGCGTGCCTTTCTGACATGGTGTTGGATGTGTTCCTCTCATGGTCAGATGTAAGTGCTGGGTGGGCCATTTTGACTTGGTGTTAGATATAAGCGTCGAAGAAGACCTACATGGAGGCTAGGCCTACAACCAACATGAAAAAGGGCTGGCTCTGTAGAACTTCCTGTGACAAGAATCATGAGATAACACTTGTGATGATCCAGTGATGATGATCCAACAGTGATGATCCAGATCGAGTGATGATCCAGATCCAGTGATGTTGTCCAATGATGATTCAGATCCAGTGATGATGTCCAGTGATGATCTAGATCGAGTGATGATCCAGATCCAGTGATGATGATCCAGATTGAGTGATGATCCAGATCCGAAGATGAAGATGACTTGAATATGAATATGACGAGAAATTGGCGATGATCCAGATGATACAGAGAAGAAGAATTGTGTTGATAAATTGTGTCGAGAGAATACCTTCCTAGTTAAGAGGGAGTGTTGATGTAATTGTAACTTCGGAATGTATTCACTTGTATTTCTTATGTATTGTAACCTGATGTTTATTATGGGATGTATTTGTAATGTACTTGAGTCATGTCATGCCCCAATGTTCCTATTGGGAGGTTCTATAATGTAAACAAGTCATGTCAAGTCATTGTGGGTAACCCTCCTATTGGTTAACGGTTAAATTCCCCGCAGTTCCGGGGCACTAGGGTTATTAGACTCACCTAGTGAATTCGGCCCTAGTTGGGTTTAGTCAAGTCGGGAATTAGTATAAATAGAGAGCTATCCTCTCTATTTATCACACACTCACTCACACTCAGTTGTAGCGCATAACTGAGGAAGAATAAGACACCAGGGAAAGGAAGAAAGAGGTTACTACTGTCAGGAGATCATCTTACTGTTTTGGGGTTTTACTTTTGGTGCTGATTCTATCTCTGAGGAAGTTGCAGGGTTTTCTCCATTTATGGTTTCCCCGAGGAAAAACACTGTGTTCATTGTCTCTCGTGTTTGATTGCTGTGCTTGTCATTCTCTCAGTTAAAGAACCTAATATAATGCTAGCTTAATGTTAAAAATCTAACATCTACAATATCTTCAAGAGAGAGATGTAGGATCCTCCATCATTACAATATTCTCAGCTTGACACAAAGAAAAATGTTTAAATAAGGAAATGGAATTTTGCCTCAAGTTACATTGCTGGAAATGACTGATTTGTTTATCTTGTTGTTTAACAACATTTCCATAATGCAAAAAGAAATATCTATGTGCAAAACTAGATGAAATTTCCAAAATTTGAGATGGTGAAGATGGCTGGGAAAATCAGCGACAAAAATTTGTTGTATTGTCTCATTTCTAGCCTAAAAAATGGCTTAAGAGGTGATTCTTTACCCATAGATGCATCTAAAAATATAGGGTTTCTTGGCTGGAATTATTTTGCAATGAAATCAAAATGAACTGCCTCAAGTTAAATTGCTAGAAATGACTGATTTGTTTATGTTGTTGTTCAACAACATTTCCATAATGAAAAAACAAATATCTGTGTACAAAACTAGATGAAATTTACAAAATTTGAAATGGTGAAGATAGTTGGGAAAATCAGTGACGAAACTTTGTTGTACTCGGATAATTCCTATCAAATTCATAAGATGGAAAGGAAAGGTCACACCAGTCAATGGTTTTGCAATCCCTATATGGGTGGTCTCTACAAAAGGATTATGTAAATGCAACCCATGCTTAAAGAGCACACCCCATGAGGAGCCTTGTCTCAAAATGTGTACACCTTGGACATAGAGCACTTCAAGAGGAGACCATATCTTGACAATAGATTAGGTTGCTTGTGGATTTAGTCCACTTTACTGTTGTTTTCCTCCCTCACCTATTATATATGAAGTGAGGAGAGAGTCTTTAGTTGTGTTATTCATGTAGAATCAAGTGAGGGTTGATTGGATCAAATGTTTCTTGAAGAAAAACTTGCCTTGAATCTTTATACTTGTCTTTATGTAAGGAATGAAGGTTCTAGGGTTAGTGAAAGACAAGACCTAGAATATACTTGAAGGGTTTGGGTTTGTGAAATATAAAACCATGATATACTGGAAGTTCTAGGGTTTGAGTCCATGTGAGAAGGACCTAGGGCTTGTGGAAAAGAAACCCTAGAGGAGTATTGGAGCACTTAGCTTGGAGAGTTTGTGTGATGCAAGCTTGGTGAAAGATCAAGAATGGACTTGTTGGTGTTGGTGCTAACTTGTTTTAAGACTTTTGGTGTGGCTAGTTAGCTTGGTGGGATACATTGCTAGGCCTTTGTATTGCTCGTTAGTGTTTTCTATTGATGGTAGACACCCTAGCTACTAGGGGTTGGATGCATTGGAGACTTTTAGCTTGTGGATAAGCTTGAAGGACAATTTTGTACCAAATTGTGATAAGTTGTTGGTATGTACTTGTAACTTCATTTTTATGTATATGTCAAGTGTACATTCTTGTCCAGACTATGTACTTGAAGAGTTGGTTTTCAAATTATATTCTCATGGTGAATGAGTAGTTCTAGGGCTTTTAGGTATGCTGATTTATCATAAACAATTAGCTAATTTTGTTGAGTGATTTGACAAGTATATAGAAGCTAAGATGGCATATTTGTGGCTGCAACAATTCTATTGTTAATAAGTAAATTTCATATCTGTAATATGTTAGGACTTGAGCCCTCAGGAGAGTGTCTTTATTTCTAGTATTCATGTACAATCATGTGAGATTTGATTGGATGAATTGTAACTTGAAGAAAACCTTGCCTGGATTCTTTATACTTGACTTTATACAAGGAACGAAGGTGCTAGGGTTTGTGAAAGACAAAACCTAGAAGATACTTGAAGGGTTGGGGTTTCTGAAAGACAAAACCTAGAGGATAATTGAAGTGCTAGGGTTTGAGTCCATCTGATAAGGGCCTAGGGTTTTTCTAGTGGTTCCAACCTCATCAAACATCACATGGAGAGTAGGAATTTGGTAGACAACACTTTTTATGAATGAAGGATTGGCAGGATTGTATCTTTTTTCTTGGATTCTATCATGTATGAGAATATGGGAATGGCATTGAATCAAAATCACCAAGCCCTCTGTGTAACCCGATGTCAATGGTGCTGATTATTGAACTCCTCATTCATAGGATTATAAGGCTTCTTGGAGTGGTGTGACCTATATATGTGTGCACAAAGAGCCTCAAATGAGGAGTGCTCCGCTTCTTAAATGATGCCACATGTGAGAAAGGGCCATTTCATTCTTAAACCAAATCAAACTCTTACTAAGAACAACTGCAAATAAGGTGTGCCCTAGAGAAGGGTGCAAACAGTGGGATTGATATAGAACTCCATCGTAAAGTAACCCCCACACAACCATGTTCTTGGGATAATATATAAGTATCAAGGATCAACTCTGCCACGTTTGAAAAGATGGACCAACTCCTCCAAAATAATAATAAATTCCATAAAAGAGGGGAGCAACCTTGGTGAGTGTGAAAGTGATGGGCTAGGGTTGATTTGGTAGCCCTTGGATCTAGGTAGTTGCAATTAACCTTGAGATACTTATAATTAGCAAATAGATAAATCGTTTATGTCTATCATATATCCAAACACAACACCAAACACTTATGGAAGTCCTGTCAAATGGATGTAACATCCCTCATTTCATTATGCAATTACCAGTCAGTTGTAAGACTGTCCATTCATGTCAATAAAGGAAAGAGAACAACATGTGTTTGCATATGAGGTCTGAAATGTACTGTAGGAAGTGTGCATCCGAAATATGCTATGTTATCATTTATTTTAACCTCAACCAACTGTTTGTTTTCTATGCGTGCAGGTGGAGGCTCAGGGTAGTGTTTAGAGATAGTCTGCAAAATGTATATTGCTAGAATAGGGTTGTTACAACCTAGAACCAAAGAGGGTTGAGGGACAATGTGAGCAGGCAAGGATGTTTTATGTCCATAGAAACGGTGCTGAGGTTAAGAAAAGGAAGCCCTTGGACTATTGGTGGAAGGTCTGTTTTAGGAATTTTTAGGGCATATTTTAAGGTTTTTACAATTTTTGGGGGTAGGTATACGTGGTTTGTGACCTATTTGTAGTTGGGACATGACTGTGTATGATCCTCCTAGGCTGGGATATCACTGTATATACCATCTACAAGCTGGGAATTATTTTGTAAGCCCTCTAAGGACTGTGTGGTGACTGTATAAGCCATCTAGGGCTATTCGTGGGTTGTGATGACATCCCCAAACTAGTTGTAGACTGTGGTGGCCCTCCCAAGTTGGGCCATGGACTGGTGTGACCTTTCATTCCAATTCAATTCACGTTTCCAATTTCTTTTGCTGTTTTGAGAGTCATTTATCTATTTAGGAACACAGAGGGGGTTGGGGAAGAGAGTCATTTTTAATTTTTCTACCTCTCAAATAATTGGCAAAACCCATTAAAACACGATGAAAATGCTCAAATGATAAAACAAAAAGGACCATAGGAGAGTTGTATTCTTAGTCTACTTCTCCCATCCATAGTGTTTGCTAATGATCCCATTCAAATTTTCCATTAGAGTTTTTCAATCTAGAACACATTATTAATGTGTTCTATATTGATTCTAGTCAGAAGAATGAAAAAAATAGCACTAAGACAAACAAAAAAAATTATTTATAATAAAGGAAACTAACCACTTAATCCTCTTGGCCAATTCGCTAGGATTTTGTTGGAGACATTGAGAAAAGTCAATGGGGCCTTAGTGCAAAAGATCAACAAAGTAATAACTTGTGTACCAAGTTTCCATTCTTGTAAAGGTATGCCCCACTCAACTAGCATGCAGTACAAAATTCATCCACAAGTGTGAACCACATCCAATGAGCTAGAGAACCCCATTAGAAAAGCCTCCAAAGTCCAAATACCATCATTAACATGCAATAAACCTAGTGCTTCATAAAAAATGATAATCCATGTCATCAAGATGCCAAATCAAACAAAAAATGCTAGGGAACTCCATGAGAAGATGATCAATGTGTCATGAGAAAATGACATATGAGTGAAGTTCACCACCATCTCCTAGTGTTCTAGCTCGGAGGCGTCAAACTCACATAACCACATCAATAACCATACTATCAAACATTGCACAGGCAATACTTCATCAAGGAGCAATTACTAACTCTTTAAAACTTAGGGAAACCCTAAGTTGATTGGTTCCCATTCTGTGAAAGCACAAAGTGTTAGATGAATTCTAAGGAAAGATACTCAAGCATTCCAATATTACCAAAAAGGGAGCATAGAAATATCAATACACCAATATATCGTGAAGATCCATCAACCAATCACCAACTAGGGCATCATCACAACTTTGCTTTGCAACATTATCTTTTAAAATTAACCAATGTGTGACATGATTCAATGCATTGTTTCCAACTACATTTGCATTTGCAATCCTTTTTTGGCATTTAGTTGCAGATAAAAATTTCCTCTTGTTTCCTGATATTGAACATAATATATAGTCAATATAATGATCTCCCTATTTTATATTCTTATACATGTTTTGGTTAGAAAGATGGTTTATGAGGTGATAATCTTGGGAGGCTAGGATGGATGAAGAGGAATTTGTGGATTACTCAAAGGAGGCGGAGGAAGTTTTCTTGAAACCAATTTTTGGATGTAGGGATGAAGTACTCAAACATTGGATATTCACAAGGGTATCGCATAACAACATCGAAGAGTTTAGTAACTCAAAGAATCTAACCTATTCTAAGTCCTTGGCACCGCCCCAAAACCCTAACCCTAAGGTGGACCCTAGCACTGTGGAGGTCTATGTTGTAAATTTTTTTTTCCCAATTATGCCAAGAATTTTTATTTTTCTGTGCTCAGGCCACCACCTATTATTCTATGTTTCCAGTTACTTATCCCTAGGTTTCTGATTTCTAAATTTTTCTTCACAATCATCATTGGTTTATGGATCAATTTGTGTTGTTTTTCCTTTTTTTGTCCCAATTTTTATGTTTTCTTTATATGCCATGCAACACAAAAATACTCCAAACCCCTATCTAATACTTTAAAAAACGAAAACCAAGTACAGATCAAAATAAAAGCTATTTGAATGTGTATCTTGGGGGTAAATTTTGAGGCCATTTTTAGACCATGAGCATTCAAAGGTGATTTTTATGTATTATGGGCAGCATAACAATGATGAAAGTTCCAAAATTCAGACCTTGGCATGAAAGACGAATTTTGGGCCAGTTTTGTAGGCTGAACTAGCATTATGTGCATAGTTACAACAAAATCTAGCTTGGGCACTTTTGCACAAGTCTGGGCGTGAAAACAACCTCAATATTCATTCACATCCATATTTTAGGGCTAAATTAGTTGTAAATAGTCATGAAAATTAACCTAAGATGAATTTTTGGATACATGAAGGCTAAACATCAGTAAAATTATGATTTTGGGCATAATTTTTCCTAATATCAGTCATATGGATTGTTCTAGGTGTCCCTCTAATGCAATTTGTGTGAAAATGGATAGTTATGGGTGCCTTAAAACCATATTTCCTAGTTTTAAATGAATATGTGTGTGATACAACGGTAACAGGGCTAGTTTCCTAGCACACTCGTTATAGCAGTATCTCTAAAAGCGGGTTGATCCATTTCATAAGTACACGTTTATTGGGAATTAGGGAATTTCATGGTAGGGATTGTCTCTTAATGAGTAGACATCCACACTACAAGTGGAAACATGTTTTCTACTTGGAGAAGTAATAATTCAATTTCTAATATAAAACAAAGAACATGATGTGACGCAGAAGAAGTGTTTACCTTTTCCAAGTGTGGCCGCAAGGTTGCTTTCAGATTCATACGTAAAGTTATAAATTCTTGATATAGGTGCAGATGATGCAAGTTTACTTCATGTACCTCTATACAAGACTCTTATACCTAGAATCCAAGCAACCACAGTTGAAATTAAAAAAAAAAAAGCACTAGACAACACATCAGTCCTGGTAATCAGTCAAATGAAAAGTTTACAGGGAGTTGTTTTGAATTTAAAGGAAGCATTCCTCTCTCTGACATAATGGACCCTAAATTATGAAAGAGAAACCTATGACCAATAGTATGAGATTGAATTATTGTCTTCACAATATCTATTGGATGCAAATGCAACCAATGGATTACTAACATTCCACCCAATGCAACTACCAGAAACCCTAGGTATAATTCTAGTGGTTTGACTTTCCATGCCAAAGTCAGAAGGAGGTCATAAGATCGAATCCATGAGGCCCTTGGGGTCAGGCATACATGTCTTTCGACAAAATTTACAATATGAGAATTGCAAAAATACCACATGTGTGTGATATTTGAGCATTAACATGACCAACAAAATCCCATGTAGATTCGTAGAAATAACAAGGAACCTACTAAGGCCAACGGATCTACCATCATTTATACCCATCAAGGAAATGGTCATTTCATCAAGATTCAATTCTTAGTCACATAACCTTTCATTTTAGAGGAAATAGTCAGTAAAGAAGCAAGTTTGCACGGATTCCTTACTCTTATTATTGAGGCCCTAGAATTAAAGGACATCCCTATGACGAGCTACAATATTTTTTCGATCTCTTATCTCTTTAGGATGCAACCTCTTGCAAATTGGATGGTAATTTTAGGGGTCTGCTTAGTAGCTAGAAATTTTTAAAATTCATCATTTATCCTATCCTTAGATTTTATCAAATGAAAATGGGCATGTAGTTGTGTTCCACTTGCATGCCTAATTTAATCCATATTAAGAAAACAATTACAAATCAAACATGTAGCTCCTCACCCTAGGGTGAAAATTGCAGCCTTCAATTGAGACCAACCAACACACCATTCACTGCCTTTTTGCCAATGATGTACTGTCATCTATAACTAGAGCTAAGATTAAGTCAAATGATAAGAGTTCCATGAATAACTAGAGTTGAGAGTGAGCCATAAAGGGCTTGTAACAACCCTTTGGCAGGGCACTAGTAAGGGTCATCATAGACAATATAACCAATAAGATGGGAAGTAAATGTATAAGGGAAAATATAAGTCAAGAAGTGCATGCACCTCAAGCTTTAGCGCAGACCATAGCAAAGTTTGTAGGTAGTTGTTGATCACCTTTATTTATTCTTAGCAATGAATTTTTTTGGTTTCATAGGAAATGCCATCCAACTTAATCTATGTCAAATGGACTAATCCAATATAGTATTAGGGTTATAAGTTCAAAATCCAAAGGTACACTAATTTGGAAGTTGATTTGTTTAGGCCTACCATTGATTAGAGAAATAACATATTGAGTGGTAGAAACGAGTGACAGAGTTGAATTGTAGGATTACCTTTCAGAAAATTATATTCTATCATTTAGTTTCACGGGCATGGAGAACAGAAGGTACAATTTAATTCAAAGACTATTATGATGATTAACCAGTACCTTGAGCCATCACACCTTGGGATAGATTGTAAATGGAAAGATATCCAAGTGGATAGACATCTATTGACAATAAATTAGATTGTCAAAGTAATCATATCAAAATACCATTGATTTACATGAAGGACTATAAATAAATAAAAATTAAAGTTTCTAGATAAAGTTTCCAAACTAGGTCAAAAGGACTAGACATTACAAGAAATATGAGAAGCCCATATAAAAGTAGGGGATATTTCTACAAAAGAAAAGAGAAAAATATAAACTCAATGGTAATATTCCATATATTTTATAAACATTTATGTAAGGGTTGGCTATTGTTTATTGGAGGGTAATGAGAAAGAAGATGACACATATATATAGAGTGTTTACTCACTAGTTGTTAGTCCCATTGAAAAGAGAGCTACATATGACAAGTCATTAAAAAGGGCATACAAATGATATATGTAACACCATGCACCTTACTCAAAATACTACTTAGTTTGTGTAGTTATACATGACTCCCTTGATTGAAAGTTACACTTGAACTATTTGCTTCAATATGGATATCCCTACTTTCCTTTAGAAAATTTAAGTTTATCGAGGCTATAATTATTAACTTTAACAAGATAGCATTAGGCCAAATGCACACTAACTAGTTTGTTGAGAAAAAATTTTCACTATAAATACCATTCTAATTAGTATAGATTCTTGAACCAAACCAAAGATATGGTTTGTGGCTATGATATTAAAGTTGGGATATGTATGTGAAATTGGGATATATGTTCTCTCCAAAAAAAGAGTTGTAGACCATGCGTCAAAATAGAAGCATGACACATTGGAAAGTCACAACAAGTGACTACCTATCATTGTTGGTGAATAAATTTCAGAAAAATCAACAATATTTCCATATCTAGGGCAGATCCTAAGAAAGATAATGTAGATGAACTTGCATTTTTTTGTGGTCGACCAGATCATGCAACTGGGGGTACCAACATTATCCTCCAATAAAAATTTTTGAGAACTACTACTGGTATTAGTGAAAGTATTATTGGTTCTACTTGAATATCTTGCTAATCCAAATAGTCATGCACTTCCTGCGCTACTTGATGTTCCCACTCTAGTGTTGTGATCAAATCGACTTACAACCCTCTCCCATGGTGTGCAGTGCACATTCAAGACTTCATTTTTCCTTTGTGAAACAACATGTGTACTTCACCCCTTGAAAGAGGAAGAGATAGGTACCTCAACTCTAATATCAAGTCCAAATTGGACGTCTGATGCTGAAGTGCTACTTCTGTTGCTCGTAGTTGGAATCCCTAACTCCACAACACTATCCTCTTCTAGAATTCCTAGAGAACCTGAAGTACCGGGTTGCATAGAATGAGAGGTCAAGCTAGTAGGAGTTGGAATATACCCAGTTCTGCTTAATTACTTTAACCTATTGAAGTTGACCCTACAGGAGCTTCACCAATTGATCTTTAATCTCTACAAAATTGGATGAAAATGGAGGGTGGGAACACAATAATTAGACACACATAAGAAAACACGAGCATAGGAAACACATGATAACAGTACCAGTGGTATTGGTGGATCTTGTAGTTTCACTATTGTGTTGAGATCCACCCTTTTATAACAGTGTCAAAACCCTCAAGAATCTGTTGGCTTGTCATCTCCTAACATTCTCTATGCTCGTATAAAGTAAGACCTCCACATACATATGCCTGTTGTCGGCAGACATGTATGCAGGCATTCACATCTGATTGTAACATAAAAAAAATACAATACACAATGCTAACTGAACATTATGCATCACACAACATTCATATAATAATACAAAATAAATTTTAAAGAGGGAAACCGATATCTCATTTTATTATCTTCTCTAAAACCATTACATTTAGCTCCATCCATATCCTTGTGTTAAATTGGATTGCTAATAACAAGCTGGAAACCATCCTCTATATCAGGCGAAGGCTCAATTAAACCCCCAATTATTGTGCCCTTAAGACAGGTACTAAAAGGAAGTGGATGAAACAATACAGGGCAGTGAATGAAAGGTTGGTAACTAAATTACCGGTCATAGGCCCTTCATGGTCAACCTTTCATTCAGAAAACTCAATGCAAGGAGCAAACCTGGGAGTCACCTGTAAAAACAATTCATTGAACGCGAAGGGTTAAATCATTGTACATAAGAGCTCAAGCAGTAAAATAATACAGTGCGATAATGAGGGAACCTCTTTGCAATCGAACTCGAACCCTTGGCTCCCTCCAAATCACTTATCTCCCTTTTCTTTCTCTTCAGAGGTCCTGATACTGTGGATGGATGAAATGCTAGAGAAGACTCCAAATCACCCTAGTTATCTCCATTTGCTTCCTCGTCAGAGGTACTGATACTGTGGATGGACGAAATACTAATGCAGAGGTCCCTATCGAATTCAAACTCGAACCCAACATACTAATGGCTCTCTCCAAATCGACAACTATCTCCCTCTATTTTCTTAATCGTCGGAGGTCCGAAGGATGGAAAAAATACTATAGAAGTTGTGGAGGCGCGAGAGGTCATAAAATCATGTAGCTGGTGTTGATAATGTAAAATGAGTTTTATTAAGTTGACAAGGGCCATAAATCCAATATCAATCCTTCATTGCATTATTTAATGGCAAATGTCTTGTCTTACCTTTATGTTGTTATCCTTCATTTAATGTGTGTACTTACCCATCTAATGTGCCATGTTGTTCGTCCATAAGCGAATTGATCCTCCTTAATCCTTAAATCATGCCTTCATCAGTTACAAATATTCCTTAACATTGGATAACTACTTATCTAGTCATATTGCATTGATACCTTCCTCTTATATCGATTAATGGTAAAGTTGACTTGGATCTTGATTGTATTGATTTTTTATGAGTAACATGATTTGTTAGCTATTGAGGTTGTTCACAGTTTCATAAATTAAGGAGATCAAAATTCATGGTCATGAACTTATAGTTGGGGCGTGTAGTTATAGTATGATGATTATAGTTTGATGTGGAAGATAGTGTGGAATTAAATTATCAAGGTTGTTCTTTGATATTGCATTGAAAATCCCAGTTGTTTGGTATTGTATGATTTTCTTATTTTTCTTTTGAAGTAAGGTAATTTTCACCACATGTTGAGACTTCAATTAGGAGGGAGATATGACAATTATGATGAATATGACGATGATGGTGAAGACGATTAAAATGAGGACGATGATGATGGCGATCACAACAACGACGACGACGACGATGATGATGAAGACAAAGATGATGACGAAGATGGTGATGTTGATGATGATGATGATCGTGATGATGATGACGATGAAGATGATGATGATGTATATGATGACGATGATGATGATGATGATGATGATGATGAAGATGGAGATGTTGATGATGATGATGATGATGATGATGATGGTGATGATGATGACGATGATGATGAAGATGAATATGATGATGAAGATGATGATGATGATGAAGATGATGACAATGAAGATTATGATCATCATCATCATCATCATGTTGATCGTCATCGTATTCATCATCATCATTATCATCATAATCATCATCTTCATCATCATGACCCTCATCATCATCATCTTCATCATCATGACCCTCATCATCATCATCATCATCATCATCATCGTCATCATCATTTCCATCTTCATCATCATCATCATCATCATCGTCATCATCATTTCCATCTTCATCATCATCATCATCATCATCATTACCATCATAATCATTGCCATCGCCATCATCATCATTTCCATCATCATCATTTCCATCAAGATCATGTACGAAACATTCTATAGAAGTGGGAACATATAACGTTCAACATTTTTTCATAAAGTCAAGATGGCTACAAAGAATTCTTTAAATATTAGGAATGTAGACGAGGCATTGAAGTGATACATACATGCGCTTTTTCAACATTCTTATGGTTTTGTTATGATAAATATTTTAATTCAAAGTTAAGGTGCAATAACCATGCGTTAGCGAGGATTAATATTCACTAGTAAGCATATGGAAGATGGCTACTTTGGTTGAGCATACCGTACTAAAGGACTCAACCCTTTCATTGTTTCTTCAGATTCATGGTGGATCTCTTAATATTGAAATGACCTTCTCCATTACAATTCTAAAAACTGTATTTGAATATTTAAGGTCGTATGACCCTCCCTTAAGTGACTCCATGAATGGATACATGTAACTTAGGGATATTTCTTGGAGGATTTAGTGTCTATACATCCACATAAAATTTCAATAAAAAAATGTTTCCTAGTACTGCTATCAAATAGAATTTACCCATTTTATAAGGTTAGGTCGTTGTATTTTAATAATTCTTGGTTTTTAGAAATTATGACTCTTTAACACATATTTATCCTAGATATTGATAATATTCAACCATATAGTATATTTAATCTTGATTTTAAAGCATCTAAAAAAATATTTCAAAAACCATTATGGAGGAAGTTCATGGAGCACTAATACATTCAAGTGTATTTAAAGTATCAATGTGCTTGACACATTGGAGCACCATGGCCCAATTTTCACTAAAACCTCCCATCTAGAAACATATTTCCTAAGTTTATCCATTTAATAAGGTAAGATGGTTGTGTATTTTAACATTCTTGATATTAAAATGTTACAATGATTTTGTAATTCTTTATCCTATATGTTAATAATCACCCACCATCTAATATATTTATTCTTGATCTTAAAATATCTAAAATAATTACTTATAAAATTATTAAAAATTATTTCACAAAATAAATATTTAATATAAAAAGTTAACAAATAATACTTTGATTTTAATATAAATGTTTATTTTCACAAAATTCGTCATTGTTATTATATTTACTTTTAAATTGAGAATGATCATATTATTCATACTGTTGGTAATAACTCCCGATTGATTATTATTCCAATGCAAATGCCTATATTTATACAAATCACATGGCGGTTGGGTTTCGCCTTCCGCTCAGCCTGTTTGGCTTCCTACTATTTATTTATTTACATTATATAACCCGAACGGATTATATTCTAACAATCCCCCTCTTAATCCGAAGGGGTGTTCGTAAGTCCGAGCATGTTTCTGAACCTTTCAAACTTTTCTCGTCCAAGCGCTTTGGTGAAGATGTATGCAACTTGATCATTTGTGGAACAATGTCGAAGATGGACTGTCTTGGCTTCTACATGATGTCGAATCAAATGATACTTTGTGTTGATGTGTTTGGTTCGATCCTGGAATCTAGGATTCTTAGCCAGCTTGATTGCAGAAGTATTGTTGACCAGTAATGGAGTGGAGTTCTCTTGTTTTTCTTGCAAATATTCAAGTATCTTCCTGAGCCATACTATTTCTTTCGTTGCTTCAGCTGCAGCCACATATTCTGCTTCTGTTGTTGAATCTGCTGGAACTGACTGTTTGCGTGATCTCCATGAAACAGCTGCTGATCCAAGACTCATAGTGTATCCATAATTTGATACTCCTGTCTCCTTATCTCCATCAAAATCTGAATCTGAGTACCCAATAAGTTTGAATTCATCCACTTTAGAGTACTTGAGTCCAACTTCTTGAGTCCCCTTCAAGTATCTTAGAACCCTCTTTGCAGCTGACCAGTGTCCTTCACAAGGTTTATGCATGAACCTTGAAAGTATGCCAACAACATAAGAAATATCTGGTCTAGTTGTTGTAAGGTAGATAAGACTTCCTACAAGTTGTCGATACTTGGTCGCATCTTCAAATTCTTTTCCTTCGCTTGATGTGAGCTTCATTTTCTGTTCCATTGGAGTAGATATTGGATTGCAATCTGTCATGCAAAATTTGTTTAGTAGTTCTCCAACATATTTTTTCTGAGATAGGAATATGTACTTATGATGTTGAGTGACTTCAATTCCTAAGTAATAGTGGAGATGTCCCATATCTATCATTTCAAAGATATTTTTCAAATCTTTCTTTATGGATGATATATAGCTCTCATTGTTCCTTGTCATCAAAAGATCATCTACGTACACCACAAGATACACAACAGATCTTCCAACTTTCGTTATAAACAGTGTTGCATCATCAAGATCAAAATGTTCAAAATTTAATTTCAAAAGATGCTCGGTTAACTTTTCATACCATGCGCGAGGTGCTTGTTTTAGGCCATACAAGGATTTGACAAGCTTGCATACCTTTTGTTATTTTCCTTTCACAACAAAGCCTTCTGGCTGAGACATGAAGACATTCTCTTTCAAGTCTCCATTCAAGAAAGCAGTCTTCACATCCATCTGATGAAATTTCCACCCTTTCTGAGCAGCTAAAGAGAGTAAGGTATGGATGGTAGCCCATTTTGCTGTAGGAGAAAATGTTT
>LPNX010562717.1:2609-42716 GCA_001517045.1 Pseudotsuga menziesii | reverse complement strand
TAAAATACATGCATCACATTTATTCTTCTCTTTAGGAATGGTGGGCAAGCCAAATACACCATTATTTCTCAACAAACGAAGACTGTTATAATTTAGATGGCCAAATATTGCATGCCACAATGAACTAGATGACATATTACCTTCTCCATGCTGAGAGAGGTAGGCATAGTTCTGAAATCTTGCGGATGAACCCTTGAGCTTCAGCAGCTTCCCATTTCATATCCAGTCATGATGACTTGGTTGTCAGAGGACTTTCTTATTTCAACGATTCCATCAAACATGTGGATGGAATGGCCTTGCTGTCGAATTTCCACCATGGACAACAGGCTTCTCTGCAACTCTGGAAGATAGAGAACGTTCTTCAACAAGAAATCAAGGAATCCAGGCATCTTTAGTCGAATGGTGCCCATTCCCTTTGGTTTAATACTTGACTTATCTGCAAAGTAAACTATGCCATCTATTGTTTCATTCAGTTCTTCAAAATAGTTTTTTTCTAAATGTCATGTGTGATGTTGCACCAGTATGAAGCAGCCAACAATCTTTGTAAGATGAAAGAGAATTCATTTCATTAAATCCAAGATTACAATGTGCAACAATACAAGAATCAGAAAATTTACTAGCATCTTGGTCATCTTTCTTCTGGTTATGCTTGTTTTTGATGGAGTCCCATGAAGCCCAACACTAATATGATGTGTGCCCAGTATTTCCACAATTCTTGCACTTTGATCTTTTTCTGGAGTTGTTTCTGCCCCCTCTGCCTCTCTTGCTGCAATCTCCCTTGGAAGGGTCTTTGAACCGATTCTTTGTTTTCTGAACAAAGTCAAGGGATTCTTCGACAGGCTCACTTGATTTCTTGATCTTTCTAGACCATTTTGGATATGTTTCCTTTCCAGTGAGGACATCACCAACAATAGATGCTATAGATTTCAATTTTACAACTGTTAATGTAATGAACTTAATATGACAAAGATAATGAGATAATAGAGAAAAACAAAAACCTTGCAGGTCTACAGTCTCTGCCAAGGTGAATACAATGCAAGTTTATAGCATATATATCAGTCAATACAAAATATATCAGTCACTAGAAGTCACTAGAAATATAACAGACTCAGTATCTCTATGCAATATATCAGTCTCAGTATTCAGTCTCTGAGATCGGTCTTCAAATATGCAGCATACAATATATCAGTCTTCAACGCATCAAACACTATATATCAGTCACAAGCTGAATGAGGGTATGAACTAGCTTCATGCAATTGGTAATGGCGTGAATATCTCTCTCCACGCAGCTTCACTCAGGAAGCAATTTCCACCAACGCAGGCAGCTCTTCAATCTCAACGCAGATATATATACAACTCTCCACAATCACAGGCTCATACAACAATCACAGGCCCAAACTCATACTCAGCAATTCATAATTCATGTGCTTGTCTTGGAAACAAACATGAACTCATACATTAAATTATTTTCTCTTCAAAATATGAACTCATACATTAAAAATTGGGCCAAAGACGCCCCATTCAGCTCATGCCCGGTATACTTCAGTGCCACAGCAAACTCACACAGAAAAATAGGGCAAAAAATAGGGTTTTTGTATGAAGTCACCGCACTCTTTCAGAGAAGTAATAACTCTCCAATGCATATATTATTCCTCCAGCACATCATATATTATATTTTGCTGTCAACAAAAGGAAGGTTTACCTTCGTTCACGTGGTCGCAGATACCACCGAGTCTCTTCAACATAGCAATACCACGCTGCAATCTCGGGCGAAGTGACCAAAGTCACCACACTGCTAGCAACCTCCACGCTGTAGAAGGTACTGAATCTACACTTCAAGCCGTTGAAAAATGTGAGTCTCATCTCCACGCAGGATGGTCTCTTCTCAGTTCTCAACTGGTCGCAAAGGTCGTGCCCATATCTTCAACACTTCAGAACTCCATAGCAGAATGGAGGTAGGTCTGAGAGATCATGGCCTTCATAGTTCCATTCGTTTCTGCTCTTCACAGCAACAGTCATGCTCAAAACTCCTCACGATTTTCTCTGCTGATAGGTCTTCAACGCTGTCTCTATATAATAATAATACTGCTTCTATGCTGTTGCAGCAACATCCAGAGTCCAGAGATCACCGAAGCTCCAAACTCTTCACGATTTTCTCTTCTGACGAGGGAAACAGGCAACGGGGTTAGGAAAGGAAACCCTAATAAACAGTAAGTGGCATATAGATTCAATATAGCTCGCAGCAGTATATGCCGTCGATAATTCCCAACAAACACAATCTGTTCAACAAAGGTACTTTGTCAACTTTGAAAACAATAATACAGTCTTTTGACAGCTTCTTTCTGGATTACCAGCGGTTCCTACGAAAAGAGGATAGAAATTTTGACAAAAGAATCTGCCAGTCCAAACGGAGCTCTAAACGTAGATAATGGAATTAGGTTTTATGAAGCATGTCCAAACAGCTCAAAATGTAGACAATGGAATTAGGTCACAGCGCAGACTGCTCCACAATACAACGTTTGGCTTGTGCTATTCAGTAGAAATGGCCTCTTCAGCATCGTCCATTAGATAACTCTATGAAAACTTTGATCAGCAAGATGCCCAGGCATTAGCTTTCAACGATGGCAGTAATCAGAGTTCACCTCTTAACAAAGAGATGCTATTTTTTTTTCTTTCTGTTTAACCCATCAACCAGGATGAAGCCGTGGTCTATGGCGCAGCTGTTCAGGCTGCCATTCTGAGTGGTGAAGGCAACGAGAAGGTGAGAAGGGGCAGGACTTGCTATTGCTAGACTTCACGCAGATACTTAGGGTAAAATAAGCTATGCAGAATTCTTTTGTATTTTAATGGCAGACGTTAGGTATACCACGAGTTAGGGTTAGGTATTCACCAAATGTATGAGCAGAAAACATACATAATGAACGCGCAGGGGCAGACTGACTGAGCAGGCAGCTTGAAAGAGCAGACTGGCAGCAGGCAGATAGAATGGCAGGCATGCACGCAGGAGTTATGAACTTGGCTCTGATACCACTTGTTGGTAATAACTCCCGATTGATTATTATTCCAATGCAAATGCCTATATTTATACAAATCACATGGCGGTTGGGTTTCACCTTCCGCTCAGCCTGTTTGGCTTCCTACTATTTATTTATTTACATTATATAACCCTAACGGATTATATTCTAACACATACAATCTATCTTAAATTTTAACTTTCTCATAACTTCTGACTTCGCCATAAAGTCACTTTTATCTTAATAATAAAAATTGTCGAAAATAAAAATCTAAATTCAATGTCATACTAGAAACAAGGAAGATAAAACACTTAGTGGCCAGTATGTCTATAAGCGCACACATTTTTGAATTGTCTTATTGATGAAGTCTCATGATTGGATTTTTGTTCATAGAGAAGTTCGATGCTACATCTACCTATATCTATGGAGAAGTGTTGATGATATTGAGTACAATTAGTGGCAACAAAAGGAAATGAAATATTGTGGGAGAAGGGAAGTTAATTGAAACTAATGGGGCATGCAATTATAATCGAGCCAAGTGTGATTGATATTTAAATCATTGTGCAATTTATGGAGGGAAATGAAGGTGGTGTGTGCATGGCATTGGGAATCAATGATGATGATGATGATGATGATGATGATTATGATGATGAAGATGATGATGATGAACATGATGATGATGATGATGATGATGATTATCATAATGATGAAGACAATGATGATCAACATGATCATGATGATGACAATAAATATCATGAAGATGAGGATGATGATGATCAACATGATGAAGATGATGGTGATGATGTTGATGATGATGATGATGATGAGGGTCATAATGATGAAGACGACGACGACGACGATGATGATGACGATGATTATGATCATGATGATGATGAAGATGATGATGATGAACATCATGAGGACGATGATGATGAAGATGATGATGATGATGATGATGATGATGATGATGATGATGAGGGTCATGATGATGAAGACGACGATGATGAAGACAACGACGATGATGATGATGACGATGATGATGATGAAGACAATGATGATCAACATGATGATGATGATGATGATGACGATTATAATTAAGATGAGGACGATGATGATCAACATGATGAAGATGATGGTGATGATGATGATGATGATGATGATGATGAAGGTCATGATGATGAAGACGATGATGATGAACATCATGATGAAGACGAAGATGATGATGATGATCATCATGATTAAGATGAAGACGACGACGACGATGATGAAGACGATGATGATGAACATCATGATGAAGAAGACGACGATCACGATGATCATCATCATCATCATGATGAAGACAATGATGATCATCATCATCATGATCATGAGGACGATGATGATGATGCTGAGGGTCATGATCATGAAGACGACGATGACGACGAAGACGACGACGACGACGATGACGACGATGACGATGATGAATACGATGATGATGAACATCATGAGGAGGACGATGATGAAGATGACGATGATGATGATGATGATGGTGATGATGATGATGATGATGATGGTGATGATGATGAGGGTCATGATGATGAAAACGACGATGATGATGATGATAATGATGATGATGATGAAGATGAAGACAATGATGATCAACATGATGATGATTATCATGAAAATGAAGACGATGATGATCAACATGATGAAGATGATGGTGATGAGGTTGATGATGGTCATGATGATGATGATGAGGGTCATGATGATGAAGGCGATGATGATGATGATGATTATGATGATTATGATGATGATTATGATTATGATTGTGATGATTATGATGATGATGATGAGGCTCATGATGATGATGATGATGATGATAATTATGATTATGATGATTATGATGATGATGATGATGATTATGATGATTATGATGAGGGTAATAGTGATGATGATAATGATGATGATGATGATGATGACGCTTTTGATGATGATGACGACGATAATGATGATGATGATGATGATGATGATAGTGATGATGATGATCAACATGATGATGATGACGAAGATGATGGTGATGATGGTGATGATGATGATGTTAGTAACTCTTTCAAAAAAAAAAGATAAAATAATAGGTCTAATTAAATATTTAACTTTCAATATATTTCATCATCTTCTTCATCCAATTCATCATCTGTATCATCAGATTGAGAGTCAAAAATTGTAAGGATTTGCCATATCATCATCGTCATCTAAGTTAGTTATGCTCATAATGTCATCGTCGATATAATATTCATGGGCATTGTCTGCTGCATCATCTGATTCAACTAATTCTTGGACATCTTCTGCTGGATCATCGGAAATATGTCTTTATATTATTTGGAAGAATAGCCCGAGGATGTCAAAAATTCGACGACTCATCCTTCAAGTGTCATCACAAATTCGACACACTAGTGTCGCATATCCGACAACCTAACGCCGCAAATCCAACGACTCATCATTCAAGTGTCATCGCAAATTCAACACACTAATTTCGCATATCTGATGACATAGTGTCGTCGAAAAAACTACAAGGTCTTCAGAAATTTGACGATGCGTAAAGAAATCAGAAGGTACAGTACTTTTCATGATTGTAAACCGAAAAAAATGTACTTTACGTCAGATCCCATCGTCAAATTTTGGGTTCAAATCCTGTTGTGAGTCCAACTACAATGTCTTTGAGTTGTTTCTTTTAAAATTATTTCGGGATGTTTGTTCATGCAATATCTAGTGCAAGGGAAATAACGTCGACGATCAACAAGAAATTAATAAATTGCACAAGCTTCATTGATTATTTCTTCTCTTTTTTTTGCTGGAATCTAATTTTTTTTCTCCATATAGAGACTTATAGAACCATTATTTAAATTAAAGGAGACGTCATCTACCTAGCACCTTCTTCTCGCCACCAATGTCATGGTCCTAGTTGGAATGAGGCATGCTAATTTTGAACAACACATGCGATGAATATAAATAGCATCATGAACTCAACGTGGATGGGGTGTGATTGGAGTTACATGCAATATGACAAACCGATAAAGTTCAAATGATTAAACTAGGACAAGATCAAAGATATAAGGAGTTGGTCAATGTCGGAGACATCTTTGAGTTTGGAAACCCTCCCATTTTATCCATGCATGCGAACAATATGTCCATGTCAAATTATGGTACTTACATAAACCGTTTGAAAAAAAATTAACGTTGGCCCCATCTACAGGTCATTCTTGCCCATGTCTAGTCCAACTACAATATCTTCGAGTTATTTATTTTAAAATTATTTTGGGATGTTCGTTCATGCAATATCTAGCGGCAAGGGCATAAACGTCGAAATGGGAAACAATGAGACAAATGTCTTCTCGATTCACACCAAAATATTACTAGGAAAGTTTGAATTTTTTTTTAATACTTATTAAAAAAGTTATTAAAATAAAAAATACTAAAAAAAATAAATTTATTAAAAAATTCCAATATTATGAATTGGTAATTTCTTTATTTACCCACTTATTATTATTTATATCATTTGATGAAGTTTGATCAAGAAAATTAATCTTAAATTCAAGATTAATATTTAACGAACAATGCCTATTGTTGACTTATGACAAGATGAAAATAATAACAATTGAGGGCATCACGATTTAGTAATATCTTTATTTATCCACTTACTGTTCATTAAATTTGACGTGAAAAAAATCTATTAAGACAGTGACTAAAGGCATATAGAGTTGTAGACCCTTCTTTTGTATTTGGATTATTCATTGTGTATGTGATTTTGCCATTGTATAAAATAAATTGACTATCGACTTTGCCACTTAATCTATCCCAAGCACACTTTATTTTTGGATATTTACACCATGATATATTGTATTGCTTTGAAATCAAAATAATTTTATATAATGTTAGTGTTTTAAAATTTTGATTCTCTTGATATGATATTTATAATAATAACTTAATTTTTAAATTATGACCTAACTAAACATTGAGAATTGGTGTATGGAATTTTTTTGATATAAAGAGTTATTATCAAACTCTACACAAATTAGCATTAAGTTATTTTCTTATAATATATACTTTAGCGGAGGGGAATATCTGTACACCCTTAAAGTGAGTGAAAGTATAGAGATTTGGAAGGTTTCAATTGGATTATTGAATTTGCTACGATTGCTAGCTTATAATTTGTGAAGGTCGTTGCAATGGGGAGATGTGGTTTGAGGGTACTCTCATGTCAATCATATAAATTCTTACCCTTTCCTTATGATCAATTTATGGTTGAAACGAGATGTTTCCATGCAACCATGTTGTTAAAACGTGGTATTGTTGGGTGTCTCACATGAAAATTAAAATTGGGAAAAATACTAAGCCCCAATAGAGTAATTAAAAGTGACATTGTTGGGTTAGCATGGCCGAATGATGCTGCTCTATAACATCTAAGGATGAACATAACCCATCAACATCATCCATGTTCATTGAACCATGCATACCCGGTAAGCCTAATTAACTATTATCCATTAGAGAGTAGTGAGTATATTTATTACCACTAGCATGCATGTATAATTGTCAAAAAATAATTAAAATATTCACTCACTAATTTGCACCCATATGGATACTACTACTTGCAAAGTGTTTTCGAGTTTGTGTTTCCAAGTTTATCACCCAAATACACAAATGCAGCATTAATAAACATCATCATCATGAAATTAATCGTGGGTGAGCATAAAACAAATATAGATATATATAGGTAGAACCAATCATTTCTCGTCGATTGCATTACCCATGATGAATTGGTGTATAGAATTTTTGTGATATAAATAATTAACATCAAACTCTACACAAAGTTATAAAAATTAACTTAATAATAAAAAAATATATTAACACTGAATTGTTCTCCTATAATGTTGTTTACCAGAGCAGAAACATGTACACCATTAAAGTGAGTAAAATCATCGCAATTTGAAAGATGCCACTTGGATATTGCATTTGATATGTTTGTTCACATAGACTTGATGAAGTTCATCTCAGTGTTCGAGGAGATGATGTTGAAATTTTACCTAGGAAGTGTTCATCCATTCATGCCTTGAGGTGGATATGAACACTTTAATTGTCATCCCTAGAATTTTTATAAAATGAGATTGACTTTATGTTTATAAAGTCACTTTATAAAATAAAGTTGAGTTATAAAAGTTTATTTGTGAATTTAATGAGATTAAAAGGTGGGTGTGTAATTAATGTCTCACATTAAATATTTAAAAATTCATTTAATTCTTTTTAATGAGAAAAGTGAGACTTGATCTTAGCCCTATATCTCATCTAAGTTATTTTTAATCTTAACCATTGGATTTGATATGTTGGTTGCTCAAACAAAAAGGCTAGGTAAATGCTCATCCTAATTCATTGTTCACATTCCAAAGTGTTGTAAAGGAAAGTTTCATATAGCTAGGGTTTAAGAGGCCATCAACATACTAGGGTTGAAAGGTGGATGCATATAGTTCTGTAAGTATATATAAGCAATATTTATAGATAAGAAAGGTCCACACCTGATTAACTGAAGGTTGGTCCAAGCTTTCTCTAGCCCTTCTCCTGCTCCTCTTCCCCAAGAGACCTGCAAAACAAGTTATACCTTCCTCAAACCAAATAGACTATATGAAAAGAGATTATATTCAATGAAACATAAAAACATAATCTAATATATAACATCATATAATCACAATAAGATATTCAATATACAAGACACATTGATTTGGGAAAAATAAGGACATCACATCTTTATTAATCTTGAAAACAAGTACAAATATACCTTCTCTTCAAGTTTGGCACCTCACGAAACCTTGATATGGTTCTGCTGATTCTCCTCTCCAAGGAACTCAGCCTCCAAGCTCTGCAACACAAGGAGAATGCTTCTAGGGAAAAGGTGTGGGAAAAGAGAGCTCCAAATCCTCCAGCATAACAATGCAAAGATTAAAGTCTCCTCTCATGGACCTCCATACCTCTATTTATATGCTTTATGAAGAGTTAGGGTCGAAGAAAAAGTAGTTACAACTGAAGGAGTCAGTTGCATAACTACCCAAACTACCAGAATTTCAAAATACGTATTTTTTTGACATTTTCAGGAGGCGTATGCGGGTTGCGGAGACAACAGTCGTGTATTCATGAGGTATACGCGGGTTGCAATATAAAAATTCATGTATTTAAGGTGTACATGAGTATTATATATAGAAAATCGCATACATACGCGGGTTTCCTTAAATAAACTCGTGTACACATAAAAAAAGCTCATTTTTAGGGTACTTCTAGGAATTTTCAGACTTTGGTGTCTTCTGGAAAGTTTTAGCTGACTAAAATATATTTCCAACGATGTAGAGATGAGGTTAAACAGAGTTACAAAACTGAAGATATGGGTCCTCCAATTTAAGTGTTTTTTCAGTGACTTTCAATGACTTTCACGAAGTGTCGACATGCAACGGAATCATGGGAAAGTGGTCACAAGAAGAGATGTGTCATTTTGAGCTATAATAGATGCCCCCTAATGTATGAGGTTAGAAGGGAAGGCAATAGCTGAAATGCATTATAAAGGAAACAACTGAGTATGGAGAGAGCATAGAATCCAAGATCAAAAGGCTCAAACAAAGGTACCTGAAAGAGAGATAAATGTCAGACAAAACTAATCTCTTGGACATACAAGTCCATATACAAAACATCACCATAAAGATACAGGTGGATCCAACATATGTATAACTGATGAAACTATCATGATCACTCAATATGCAAAAAGGCGCCATATCAAATCTAAAGGAGCCATGGCCACAAATGAACAAGGTGGATCCATACTCAACAATCAATCATAGCCACAAAAAATACAAGGTGGATCTATGTCTCAGCAAAATGTCATATAAAATGTAACAAGGTCTTGCGCAACTTGGGAAATAGAAAAATGACGATGCTTTTGTCGGCCCAAGGTCTTCAATCCAAATTGCACAAAAGGTACGAATCCTAACCATGCGAATAAAGGAGTTGAAGTCGAACATGGAGGAAACCGTTTGAGTACCGGTCAATGACGAGAACTGTTAACAAATGTGAGGGAAGTCACCATTAATGAAAATGGTCCCCAAGGTACCTAGTACATTCTAACAAGTGTGAATACAAGGACTTGAAGTCAAACACTTGAAGAATCCATCGAATAGGAGACATTAAGGTATTCCCACTACCCAATAGTGAGGGAAATTGCCACTGATGACTGCAATCCCCAAGGTACTGTCATAAAAATCTAAATCTCATTCCCAGAGCAAGATGTGTTGCAGTCGATAGGAAGAGATCCATTGGAAGGAAGGCATTAAGGAATCCTTCATCATCCAACACGAGGTGAGTCAAAGACTAATTGGATCTGGAATTAGTACTAAATTTCACAAAAAGAAACGTCGAAGACATGATGTAATGAACTGATACCATGGAATGGCCAACACAAAAGGTCAAGGAAATTGCAGAATGGCCGACAAAGGTTTAATCCTTGAACAGTGAGAACGACACAAAAGTGACTTAGGAAGCTTTTGACACAAAAAGACCAATGAAAAAAATCTGCAATGTAGGAGACATTGACAGATTCCCCATATAATTGGAAAAGAAACCAACTGGAGGAGTAAGAAACTTTAAATCAAGATAAGGTCAAAGTACTAGGACCCAACTATTGATAGATTCAAAACTGATGCTTTGTTCAAGGAAACAAGACTTGCTGCCATGATGTAAAAAACATGTGAATGAAATTCCCTTCCCCTCTTTCTTGTAAAGGTTTAATGAGTTCAATAAATCCAACTCAGGACCTTCTTCATTTTTGGCAAGCTCGAACTAGTACATGCTCAACGGTGTTTTCATAGTTGAGAGAGTCTAAAAACTCCAAAGAAGATTCCAGGGGGGTGCTTTTTCATACAATTTAGTCTCCTGAGGCCAAAAAAATATAAAACATACCAAAGAAGAACTCTCTTATCTTCCAAAGAAGAAAGGTGCACCTTTTTCGTACTTAGTCAGGAAGGTTCAAAAAAGGTTAAATTACCACCTACCCAACACTCCTTCAAAAGCAACATATAGCCTGAGTTTTACAAGTGTGAAGGAAGGCAATATCACTTGGAAGCATCCATTTGATTACAACAAATGGGGCCTACAACAATAAACTCGATGCTTTGTTCTTTAGTGTTTAATGAGCATGACAAAGGCATAAAGTACACTCGGAATATTTTTCATGTTTAGGTCCAGAGCATGAAAAAGAGAAAACTAAGCTCATACCGAGGGTTCATTTTCCGTAAGTTTAGTTCCTCAGGTCCGAAAAAGTGATAAACCTATGCCTGAGAATACTCTTCTCAATTCCGTAGAAAAGAGAGTGTTCATTTCTTGTATTATTCCACATGGTTTGAGAAAAAGATAACCTACCACCAATGTGGATTCCCATTCACATATTCTTAATGAGCCTGAATGGACACGTTTACTCAGCAGTCAAGTCTATTTTGAGGAGTTAGACTTGGTCCTAAAGAAACTCAATATCTTTCCCATGAAGTTTTAACGAGTTTGGAAAAGTCAACTCGCGGTCTCCTTATTGTTTTTAATGAGCTCGAAGGAGAGCAGAAAGAATGCTCTAAATGCGAGGAGATGAGTGTCATAGGCATGCAAAACTAGTTTGAAGTGCAAGGAACAAACCTATGCATAATGCAAGGAACATGAGCAAGGTAAAGACACTCGAGGAACATCTCATCAAGGTAAAGGGTGTCAAGTTGCAAAGGAAAAATGATACAAGGATTAGCGACAATAAGAACAAAGGTGAGGGCTTATACAACGAGCTAAAAGCATGGAAGCTGGCCTCAGGCTCATAAGTGCGAGCAAGGAACATGCAAATGAAGTTAAAACTAGAATAACAAGGCAATGCCAGTAAATAGTTGTGAATCCAACTAAAAATCCTATCTCCAAGAAACAACAACATCAGAATCACATCTAGAAGAAAAGATCCGATGCAAGTCACTTTGGCAGAAACACATGTGACTTTTCTATCTTCTACAAAAGGAAAATTCAAGGCAGAATCAGTCGAAGGAGATTCTATAGTGCCAAGGCCCAAGGATTTATGATCAATAAGATCAACCTCAGAAGAAAATAAAAGATCAAGAAGGGAGATAGAGTCTGCAGGAACAAATTCGGTATCACGAGAGTTGAAAAATTCATAAGAAAAATCAAGCTCATCGGGATCACTAACTTGCTATTCAAAGGGAGAGTCAAAAGACTCAACAAGACCAACATAAGAATACTGATCCATGGGAAGATCAAGCTTACTAAGAAAATTAGGGTTAGACTTAGTCACAACTGAACTGACATCCAAAAGAATGTCAGACTATATCAAATACTCTAGGAAGACTTCATCCCAAGGAAGGAGATCATCCAAGATAGGACACATGTTTAAACTTTCAATTGGATCGACAGAGTGGAGAGTAGGCTCCATAGTCTGTATAGGATGAATCACTTGGTCAACTGCTAGGACCAAGTCCCAGGAAGGTAAGCATGAAAATAGAGGCTGCTTCTCAATAGCAATTGAATGCAAAGGACATGAGGCCACATAGCTCACATGTGGCATGGTAGTGTCTATAGAAACACTGGGAATCAATAAAGGAAAGACTTTGTCTCTATTTAGGTCAGGAGATGGATCAAGAAAATCCAATTGATCGATAGTGACAATTTCTTCACCATGATTAAAGTACATCACATGAAATAATGTTGACACCATAGCTTGCATGACATAGACATAATCACGTCCAAGGAGCATATTGAAGTCCAAGGGATCTTCTATCACCATGAAGTCAACTAAGACGGTCTTCCCACCCAAAGTAACAAGCGTTTGAGTAAGAATTCCCAAGGCTATGCAAGTTCTTCTATCAAACGCTAGTAACTGACTAGCAGTCGACACAAGGCTGGGGGATCCCATGCCTCGCCAAGCACAAGCAGACAAAATACTAACTGAGGCTCCTTCATCAACAATACAATGAGCAATCATGTATGGTTCAACTTTTACCTTTATATGGAAAGGTGTATCAGAAGGAAGGTGTGGCTCAACTAGGCTATCCCAATGAAAGGACGCAATTCAAGAGCTTGGTGAAGGTTTTTTTGAAGTGAGTTCAGTGCCCCCTTGCTCAGTAAGTTTTGAACTGGAAATGAAGAAAATGTGACTAGCAGACACTTCACTCTCCAAAGGAAGAGTGGGATTGATCGATAATGGAATCGATTCAACTGCTTTGTGAAATTCACTCTCTGAAGGGAGGGTGGGATTGACCAAATATGACATTGGTTCAATCACAACAGGATCACTCTCTGAAAGAAGAGTGGGATCGACCAAAGATGATATTGGTTCAGCCACTTGATCAACCAAAGGTTGAGTAGGTTATTGAGAAACTATAGGTTGTTCAGGAGAAGGATATTCTTGAGTCTCAGACCACACTCTTCGCACCTCTGCAATAGTAGGGCACTGGTGAGTAAAATGATCTCCCTCACCTAGCTTACAAGGGAACTTAAGTTTTCACTTCGAACGACTAGTTTTCTCAACGGTGTCAACATGAATAGCAGTGGCTGACTGTTTTCTCTCAGCATGACCTACATAGGTTGATATTTTTCCCCTAGCATGACCACAAGAGGCTGGGTGATTGGGTCAAACTTGACTAAGAGAGGATGGTTGTTGAAAAACTTCAGAATGTTCTAAAATAGGATGACCATGAAACCAAACTCTTCACACCTCTGCGATAGAAGGGCATTTATAAGTAAGGTGGTCTCCCTCACAAAGCTTACAAGGATACTTGGGCTTATGCTTTGAACAGATAGTCTTTTCAACAGTGTCAACATGACTCGCAGTGGCTGACAGATTGTCTTCAACATGAACCACATAGGCTGAGAGACTTCCCCCAGCATGAACTTCGGAGGCTGGGTGGATGGATCCAACATTACTTGCAGAGGTTGGATGGGGAGGTTCAACTTGAACATCAGAGGTTGAATGGGTGCCCTCAGCATGAACCACAGAGGCTGAGTGACTGGATCCGATGTGACCTGGAAAGTTTGGAAGGATCCCACCAGCATGATCAACGGAGGTTGGATGGTGAATATCAACTTGACTTGCAGAGGTTGAGTGCTTAGATCCAACATGACTTAGATAAGTTGTATAGGTGCCCCTAGCATGAACGACAGAGGCTGGGTGGTGAAGATCAACTTGAATTGCAAAGGTTGAGTGCTTAGATCCAACATGACATACAGAGGTTGGATAGGTTCCCCCAGCATGAACTGCAGAGGCTGGGTGGTGAGGTTCAAGTTGACTTGTAGAGGTTGAACGGGTGCCCCCTTTATTATGTTCCTTCTTCCTATTCCTCCTTCTTTTTCTCCTTTTAGACTATTGGTTATTAGTATCAATACTTTCACCGCATGAGGTAGAAGGAGTAGGAGAATCAACTACAGGTGAAGGGGAAGCAATGTTTTGATGCCATTGATATAAGGAGCTTACTTGAGAAGCATACAGAGCATTCATGATAGTTGGAGTGGAAAACAACCACATCGGTATCCCTAGGGTGAATCCAGGTAGATTCAAGGTGGCCATCAAAGGAACACCAACATTCCCTGTGAGAGGAATAGTACAAGGAGTTCCCAGCATGGGGATCTCTTGGTTGGTGTTCAAAGGGGTGTTAGACATAGTTTCAAACTAGGAGAGAAAGTTTGAGGTCGACAAAAAACCAAAATTACAAAGCATACACTTGAAGGAAAACTAAGTACACACAAACCACAGATCACTCACTAAAATTCCTAAAGCCAAACAGACAAATAGGTATAAGATATTCTTTCCAGAAGAAAGCTGACAGAAAGTTACTTGGAATCCCTATAGATGTTCTTAGGCACAAGCGGAGGAATCACCCACCGCCCTCCCACACCTTCTACCGGGGTTACCGTCCAAGCCCGTCCAAGTTCAACCATAAATAGGCTTCCGGTGTACCTGTGTATGAACCCTAGATGTCAAAGAGACTAAAGGCTACCTTAACTATATTGACAGTCTAGGGGAATAGTCGTAAGCCTAGTTCGTATGCATGGGAAAGGTAGCAAAGCCTGAAACCTTGTCTAAGACAGAATCCCCAGATGCGCAAAAACCTTGGTCTACGCTTTGACAAGGAATCAGAGGGTTATCTCCTCAGTCCAAGCCTCCATACAGCCTCGTGCTCAACTCCTGTTTGAGAGGAGCTTCCTAGATACAATCAACATAGAAAAGGGTTTACCTAGTGATTGGCCAACTACATCTGAATTTTAACACTTGTGGGGAGTTTAAACTCCCTATCCCACAAGTCTAGCCTGAGCTAGTTGGTGTATGAGCCTATAAAATAAAACTTACTAATAAATTTTAAATTATATCATTTATTTTAAAGGTTGTTTTTAGTCAGAGGGTAAATGGCGTGAAACTTATGTGGTGTTTTGACTCAAAGTTGAAAGAAAATGACTAAGCACAGAGAAATGAAATGAAAAAAGCAAAAACTATTCTCTTTATTTTCAAATAGAAACTTGAAAGCCACAAAAGAACATTTTTTTTTTCAAAAAAAATGATATGCCATGCAATCTAGACTAAAAACCTAATCTACATGCATATAAATCAAACATGTGTTTTTTTCTTTTTCTTTTATAAATGCAAAAGAAAAACTACCTACAAACAAAAGTATGCAAATAACAAGAACAAAGCAAAAGGAACTCTGCTATACAACCACTAAACAAACTCTAGAATGAACTAAAGTCAATATAAACCCTACTTGGAAGGAAGGCTTGCATAAGAGACAAGTCAACTACTTTGGCATGGTGAAGTTAACCACCAAAAGAAGAAGGAAAAAAACACCAACAAACTTCTGAACTCAGACAAAGATCACTAGCAGAGGCTTACTAGAAACATAATCCAAAAATCATGCCAAGCAAAGGGGGTGGGGGGAAAGAGAAAAGAGCAAACCCTAATGCTATAAAAAGGCTTACCGCATAGATAAAGAACAACCAAAAGGGATGACATGGACTCCCTGGAGTCATGCACCTACAGAGGACACCAAAATACCTACCAAACAACCCACAACAGCAGAAAAAACCACAAAAATGAGGAAAAAACATTATTTTAGGGGCACTCGTGGGTTGTACCACTGACAGGTTGTGTTTCATACGCAGGTTGACAGTATAGCAAGTCACATGTACAAGAACACACGGGTTGTACCACTGAAAAGTCGCGTATCACACACGGGTTGACAATATAGAAAGTTGCGTGTACCAAACCAAACATGCGACTGTTCAATCTACAACTCGCATATGGGTGGAAAAATCCCCCAAAAAGGTCAAAAAATGCCTTAGGAAGGCAGGGGAGGTGTTCTATCAAACTAATAAAGTGTTCCTAAGTGGCAAGAAAAAACTGAAACCTTGCAAAAGACTGAAAGAAATACAGAGAAACCCCAAACAGACAAGGCTCTCCCCAGTGCAGTCGCCAGTTCTGTTGTAAAGGAAAGTTTCCTATGGCTAGGGTTTAAGAGGCCATCAACATACTAGGGTTGAAAGGTGGATGCATATAGTTCTGCAAGTATATATAAGCAATATTTAGAGATAAGAAATGTCCACACCTGATTAATTGAGCGCTGGTCCAAGCTTTCCTTAGCCCTTCTCCTGCTCCTCTTCCCCAAGAAACCTACAAAACAAGTTATACCTTCCTCAAACCAAATAGACTATATGAAAAGAGATTATATTCAATGAAACATAAAAACATAATCTAATATATAACATCATATAATCACAATCAGAAATTCAATATACAAGACACATTGATTTGGGAAGAAGAAGGACATCACATCTTTATTAATATTGAAAACAAGTACAAATATACCTTCTCTTCAAGTTTGGCACCGCACGAAACCTTGATCTGGTTCTGTTGCTTCTCTTCTCCAAGCTCTGCAACACAAGGAGAATGCTTCTAGGGAAAAGGTGTGGGAAAAGAGAGCTCCAAATCCTCCAGCATAACAATGCAAAGATTCAAGTCTCCTCTCATGGACCTCCCTACCTCTATTTATATGCTTTATGAAGAGTTAGGGTCGAAGACAAAGTAGTTACAATTGAAGGAGTCAGTTACATAACTACCCAAACTACTAGAATTTCAAAATACGTATTTTTTTGACATTTTCAGGAGGCGTACGTGGGTTACAGAGTCAACGGTCGCGTATGCAGGAGGTATACGTCGTTTACAATGCAAAAATTCGCATATTCAAGGCGTACACGAGTATTATATAAAGCAACTCGCGTACATATGCGGGTTTCCTTAAACCAACTTGCATACACATCAAACAAGCTCATTTTTAGGGTACTTCTGGGCATTTTCAGACTTTTGTGTCTTCCAGAAAGTTTTAGCTGACTGAAATATATTTCTAACGGTGTAGAGATGAGGTGAAACGGAGTTATAGAACTAAAGATATGGGTCCTCCAATTTAAGTGTTTTTTCAGTGAATTTCATGAAGTGTCGTCATGGAAGTGTCGACGTGCAACGTAATCATGGGAAAGTGGTCACAGGTAGAGATGTGTCATTTTGAGCTATAACACAAAGAGAGATTTTTTGGAGAGGAGAGAGAAAAAGAAGAAGACAAGGGTTTGAAGATATTTCATTCTAGAAACCGAGAGAGAGAGACGGAGAAAATTTATTGTACAAATTCCAAAGTGAAGAAGAGTTGAATTTTTGGCACATTTCCCAAGGAAAACTTTCAGCAGGCACATATTTCAAGACTATACCATACAATCCATATAGTAGCATAGTTTTCGAGGAGAGGCCATTCAACATATTTCGTACGGTTTGTACATCACACAAAACGAGGAATTTTGACATGAATTTCGAGGTGATTTGACCAGCATTTAAGGTTGTTAACAAGTTGTACAACATGAACATTTTTCGAGGAGGAAAATCTATTGGTACAACCACACATGTGGAACACACAATACAAAAATCAAGGCATTCGTACAGAGTGATTTTGGAACGATTTTCAAGGAGATATCAGGGAGATAAGTACAACTATTCTGATTTGTATTTTTTCCTGAAGAAATAATGAAATTTCTCTCATACAAGTTTTTGCTTCGGGGTTTTTCTTGGACCAGTTTGGTCAAAATTCCGATTCTTAAAATTTCATGTGTTGGATGAAATATTTCTTTGAGTAAGAAAACTTAGTGTTGTCTTAAAATTTATGAGTTTGAAAAATTGAAATTATCTCATGTGTTTCAAGGTTACAGTTAAAATTTTTAATTTTTATATGAACATGCATGATGGAGTTTGGGCATTAAACCATATGCAGTGAACTCAGACTGAAACAAAGTTGAGGTTACAAAATTTTCATGGTATCAGATTTGTGTTGAAGGATGAAAATTAACTCAGAAAATAAATTTCATACTTTGAGAAATAAGGGAAAATAAGGTTTTGAGAATAAACAAGTTTCTTGGACTGATTGTGTTTATGGTTGTCGGTCTTAGTATAGAGGATAATTTGGATGGGGCAATAAGTTTCAGCCCATGGAAAGATAGAATAGTGTTAATACTGCAGCATAGTGAACTATGGGACATAGTAAACAACACTATAGCCAATCCAATGACCGTTCCTATAGATGCAACAACTAAATCTGTATTTAACAAGAAGGATATAAAGGCCAAAGGAATCCTTATTGATGCAATAATATACCATGTGATTCCACATGTATCAGGTACAGACTATGCTCATCATATGTGTACTGCTTTGACTAACCTTTACCAGAGTTCTAATAAAAATCAGAAAATGGTGTTAAGGGAGAAGTTAAAGAGCATTCATATGAACAAGATTGAGAATATGATTGCTTACCTCAACATGATCACATAGGTTCGTGATGAGATTGGAGTTGTTGGGGAGGTGATACAGGGTACTGAGTTGGTACGCACAACCTTGAATGGCATGACAAAGCCATGGGATATATTTGTGTATTCAATGGTTTCTCGTGAGCACATGCCTTCATGGGATCGTATTTGGGATGATTTCATTCAGGAGGAGACCGGGAGAGGGTATGTACATGGGAGTACATACCACATCGAGGAGGATGAGGAGAATGTGGCATTAACATCGAAGGGTAAGAATAAGAAGTCCAAGAAGGGTTACGAGGGTGGAACCAAGCAACAAGATGGTAAGAAGAAGGACATGAGAAAAGTGAAATTATTTTCTTGTCATAAGTTTGGGCATTATGCTAGACAATGCCCAAACAAAAACAAGAAGAAAAAATAGATAGAAACTTCAACAGATATTAATGAGTATGCTAGATTCAAGAGAGAGTTTTATCTCTTTACTGGTGGTTGTAGAGAGAGAGCATCATCCATCACCATCAGGGATATTGAGGACCAGACATAGCATTCTATGATCGTTGGGAATTCACTGAGTGCTTCCACTATTTCCTCCACATGATACATTGACGGTGGAGCTTCGAGTCATATGACAGGTGTTTGAGACATGTTCACATAGATTTCAGAGACAAGATTGGAGTTGGAGGTTGTATTGGGTGATGATACAATGGTGAGAGTAGTTGGGTGTGGGACAATCCGCTTTGACGGGAAGTCCATGGAGCCCATGTTACTGAGGGATGTCTTGTACTTCCCCGGGATGAAGAATAATCTTGTTTTTTTTTCCACGATTGAGGACAAAGGCCTTGGGGAATATGTCCTACATGGGAAATCATACATCTTTCCCAAAGCAGAGGGTCCATCTGCTTCATATGCGATTGGATTTAGATGCGGGAAACTGTACAAGCTTCTCTTCCACCTTCGAGTAATGATTTATGTGATTTATGGCACATAAGGATGGACCACCTTCATAATTCAACTTTGAGGATGATAAGAGACATGACTACAAGTTTTCCATATTTCAACATAGAGCATAGTGGTGTATGCAGAGGGTGTGCTTTGGGAAAGTACACTAAGATTGATTTTCTGAGCAGTGACAACATATCGGAGGGAGTGCTTGATTTGATTCATTTATACTTGTGTGGTCCCACATATTCTACCTCATTGACATGTTTTGAGTACTACATCACATTCATTGATGAATTTTCCAGGAAGATATAGATATACTTTTTGAGAAGCAATAAGTTAGAGGAGGTCTTGATTCAGTTCCAAGAGTTCAAAGCTATTGTGGAGAACCAGATAGGAAATAAGATCAAGGTGCTCAGATCAGATACTGAGGGTGAATATATTTCCCATGCATTTAATGATTTTTGTAGATAGGAGGGAACTAGGAGGAATTTTACAATTCCATGCACTCCACAACAGAATGGGGTGGCTGAAAGGAAGAACCGTGTGATAGTGGGTGAAGCTAGAACCATGTTGCAAGATTAGAGTTTTCCTTTCTTCCCATGGGATGATGACTATAGTACAACTATTTTTTGTTCAGAATAAGAGTCTGCATCATGCTTTGGGGTGAAAGACTCTTGACTATTTAGTTCACCAGGAAGAATGGTGAGACATGCCACTTCCGCATTTTTGGATTCCCTACATATTCCCATGTCCCTTCAGAGAAGAGGACACATTTGGAGGCTAATGGAGAGAGGGGTATTTTTGTTGGGTATGACGAGACTTGAAAGGTTTTCTGCATATACCTTCCTTTACGGAGGAATGTTGTAGTGAGGAGGGAGGTGATATTTGAAGAGGAGAGGGCATTTTGAAATTCTTCATGAGTCAGAGGAGGAGCAACAACACATTACTACTCAATAGGTGATAGCATCATAGATTTCAATGAATCAGGGCATAGGTTCACATGTATCAGGAGTGACTGGGTCACAGGTTACAGTTTTAGGGACAGAGTATATAGGGACTTATGGTACTAGGATAGGTTCACAGTTCACAGGTTTCACCCTCATGTGATTTGAGCACACAGGTTTTAGGTTCAGGTTCACCAGGTACATGATCTCATGCCACAGGTATTTCTTCAGGGAGACATTCGTTAGATGAGGATGTGGAGGAGGGTCTGCCATAGGATGCTACTTCCAATAAGAGAAATCCAAGTTGGTTTAAGGATATTTTGAAGGAATCTGAGGAGTCTGTAGGGCCACCAAAGAGGGAGGTTAGAGAGAGCAAGGCACCCAAGAGATTTTCCAGTTACCTGGAACATGTGACCAACTTGCGTGAGTCTGAGCCTACTACTTATGAGGAGGCATATACACATCAGGTTTGCAGAGATGCCATGATAGAAGAGTACAATCCCATCATGAAGAATGATGCGTGGGAGGTTTTTCTGACACCATAGGAGAAGTCAGTTGTGACTTCCAAGTGGATCTATAAAATAAAGCACATTGCAGATGAAAGCATTGAGAAGTACAAAGATTGATTTATAATGCGAGGGTTTTCACAAGTATAGGGAATTTATTATGACGAGACCTTTGCGTCGGTTTCTAGTTTTTCTTCGAATAGAGTAGTGATCTCCATTGTTACAGAGATGGGTTGGGTGTGAAGATGACTTTCCTCAATGATATTCTACAGGAGGTGGTATATCTATAACAACCACAAGGCTTTGAGATTCATGAGAGGGAATCTCATGTATGCAGGATGAAAAATTCCTTGTATGGTATGAATCAAGTACCTCGGGTTTGGTACTATAACATTGATTCATATCTTCTTTCTATTGGGTTTCAGAAGAGTGAGGCATATCTCAACATATAGTTCACTGTGGTTGGAGGTGATCCTCTCATTCTTCTGCTATATGTTGATGATTTTTTCATTACAAGAGGAAAACACCTAATTGAGGCATGCAAACAATATCTTTCTTTAGAGTTTGATATGCAATACCTTGGGTTGATGCATTACTATTTAGGCATGGATGTGTGGCGGGAGGATGTACATGTTTTCTTGGGGCAAGGAAAATATGTTGAAGATATTATGAAGAGACTTTAGATGGATGAGTGCAGACCCATACACAAAACCATGGTCATCAACTGGAAGAAGATTCATGCTTATGATGGAAAGTTGTTGGATCCTTTTGGACACAATGCCACACTGATATGGGGGGATAAATTAGTGTGCACACACTTCTAGCAATTTTCACTTATCAAAACTTAAGCAGAGTTCATCATTTACATAACACTACTGAGTACATTATCATTCATCATTTACATTACACTACTAAGTGTTTTCACAGGTATAGGGAGTTGATTATGATGATAGATTTGCGTCGGTTTCTAGGTTTTCTTCGATCAGAGTAGTGATCTCCATTGTTGTAGAGATGGGTTGGAGGATTCATCAAATGGGTGTGAAGATGAATTTCCTCAATGATATTCTATAGGAGGTGGTATATCTATAGCAACCACAAGGATTTGAGATTCATGAAAGGGAGTGTCATGTATGCAGGCTGAAAAAGGTCTTGTATGGTATGAATCAAGTCCCTCGGGTTTGGTACTCTAGGATATTATGAAGAGATTTCCTATGGAGGAGTGCATACCCATGGCCACACCCATACTCATCAACTGGAATAAGCTTCATGCTTATGATGGAAAGTTGGTGGATCATTTTGGACACAATGCCACACTAGGAAGGGGGGTGAATTAGTGTGCATGCACTTCTATAAATTTTCACTTATAATAACTTAATAAGAATTCATCATTTACATCACACTACTGAGTACATTATCATTCATCATTTACATAACACTACTGAGTACATTATCATTCATTATTTACATTACACTACTGAGGGTATTCACAGGTATAGGGAGTTGATTATGATGAGACCTTTACATCGGTTTCTAGGTTTTATTCGACCAAAGTAGTGATCTCCATTGTTGCAGAGATGGGTTGGAGGATTCATCAGATGGGTGTGAAGATGACTTTCCTCAACGATATTTTATAGGAGGTGGTATACTATAGCAGCCAAAGGGATTTGAGATTCATGAGAGGGAGTCCCATGTATGTAGGATGAAAAAGGCCTTTTATGGTATTAATCAAGTGCCTCGGGTTTGGTACTCTAGGATTGATTCATATACTATTTCGATTGGGTTTCAAAAGAGTGAGGCATATCCCAACCTATACTTAATTATGGTTGGAGGTGACCCGCTCATTCTTCTGCTATATGTTGATTATTTGTTCATTACAGGAGGAGAACACCTGATTGAGGCATGCAAGCAATATCTTTCTTCAGAGTTTGAGATGACAGACCTTGGGTTGATGCATTACTATTTAGGCATAGAGACGTGGTAGGAGGATGGACATGTTTATTTGTGGCAAGGAAAATATGTTGAATATATTATGAAGAGATTTCAGATGGAGGAGTGCAGACCCATGCCCACACCCATGATCATCAACTAGAAGAAGCTTCATGCTTATGATGGAAAGTTGGTGGATCCTTTTGGACACAATGCCACACTAAGAAGGGGGGGTGAATCAATGTGCATACATTTTAGCAATTTTCACTTATCAGAAACTTAAGTAGAGTTCATCATTTACATAACACCACTGAGTACATTATCATTCATCAACTAATAAAAAATAAACAATAATCATATCATTGACTAATAAACAATAGACAATAATCATATCATCACCTAGATCACTGAATCATAACAAGAAACACAACACAAGAGGACACAATATTTGTATGGTAAACTTGTTTATGTATTGTATATGGAAGACAACAATCTTCACGATTACAAAAAACACTAACTGATAAGAAGAGAACAAACTCTTAATCCAAGACCCAACTTGGTCTTCTCAAGTCCAACTGAGGAAGGGTTGAGGAATCTAATCCACAAGGTTGCAAGGCTTAGCTTTCAAGTCTAATATCAATCTCTCATTGTCCAATCAAAACTTAGTCACTACTGCTCAACCATCTTGTCACTGTCATCAAGATTCTCATCATTGTCATGTCAATCAATCATGCCACTATCAATGGATGTCTCTGTAAATGGTTGTCACTATAAAATACATACCACCGTCATCAATTTGACATGATATATTTACTATTGTGAACATGGAAACTTCATTCAAATATTACTACTTTCATCATTGTGCATCACTGTCACAGTTGTACATCATTATCAAGGTGCATAAATCTATACATAATTGGCACATCAATGGCATTGTAGATCATTAATCATATAATTGTGCAATCATTACTAAGCATAGTGTATCATCAAGCATCTGAGTATCACTGATCATTTATGTAATCATTTTTGTACTGCTAGTTATGCATATATCATTAGGTATGCTTATAAATTACTATATTTTCATCCACTACTGTCACTGTACATAATCTCTGTCTATTTATTTTTCAAGTCAAGGATTTCACCAAGCTATATATAAATTATGCATACCATCATTGGAATAATATGACAATCAATTGGATGAACCAACTTTAACCTCTACTGAAATGAGCCTTCATAAGTGACCGAATTTGACTACTGTGACATTTGCAAGGTATTGGGATAGGCTTCTAGATCTCCAAGACTTAGTTTGTGAAAACCTTGAACCTTCCTCTCATCAGATCAGAACCGTGGCAACAAGTTCCATGAAACTCAAGACTGTAATAGGTTGGCCTACTTAGACATTTTAACAATTTTTTTTATCTCCGCTGTAAAAAAAACTTGCTTCTTATTGCTGTAAAATTGGATTGTGATTTGGTTGAACTCTCAAATTGTAACCCCCAAAAAAATTATGTTGTAAATTCATACTGTGTTGGGTTGACCAGCTCAGATATTTGACCAAAAAAAAAATTATGCTATACGAACTAGCTCAGAATTTGACCAAAAATTTATCTCTGATGCAAAATTTCAGATGCCTCAACGCTGCTGCCTTAGCCCTCTGTTTACCCAAAATTTTCTTCCTCAGTTCAGTGAAAGAACAACTCACTTACTTTCCTTTTTATTATGGAAACCTTTGTATTTATATATTTCAACGTTGGGAGATAAATTTCACTTTAAACTGGGCCGACATCTTAAAAAAAAAATTATTTTATAATTTTTATTTTTTATTTTTTTGGTCGACTGACCAAAAGATGGGACAAGTTTGCCTTGTCATCTTCAAAAATTAATATCTCATCAATCGTGAGGAACCACATGACGTGCCACCTACCATTGGAAATGGTATGACGAGGGCTATCATCCTATGATGGTATTATTTGCAATTACTTTATCTAATACCCTTAAATTATGTAATTTTTGCAGGATATTAGATTTGAATTGAATTTATATTGAAGGCATCTTTAAGTGCATAAGGGTATCACGTTAACATTCCACTACAAGAAACTTGATAAGTGTATCAAAATCATTGCAATGGGATCCACATATAAGGACTTCTCCAAGCAAGAATAACTTCATCAGGTGAATCAAGTGCAATGGGGTTCAAAGATGTCATCATATGCAAGGATATGACCATACCATTACATCCAAGTGTCAAGGTATCCATACCATGAAAATGTACATCAAGGTCTTTCATCATGGGTTCCAAAGGATATCACAACTCCAAGAGATTTTCCACTTCATCAAGTATGATCCAAGGATGATATTATCATTCAATATGCATGGGATCATAATAATTAAGGACTCCATCATCAACCAACAATATGAACCATGAACTATCTGAGTATGAGCTTCAAAACCCCAAGTTACCATGTGTGAGGGTACATGTTATTATCCATACATGTGTAGTCAACTTGTGTCCATGGAGAGGAATCCAAATCTCAATCTATCATATGTAGGGGTACTAATGTCATGCAACCATTAATCAACCATCATAGTGGCACTTGTGAATGCTATCATCCAGTTGACCACTGTGTGGGTAATGGACCCCAACCTATGCAAATTACCCCACAGAGGATACAATGAGCATGTGCAAGCATCCATGATCAAATCCATACCTATTCATTAAGATTGTTCATTGTAGGGGACCTTAGTGGGATCAATGACAACCCGAGGGGCGACTGCAAGTAATATGTTTGCATCAATGACAACTTAATTAACAATCTACCCCTTTTTCATTGATGACAACAACTCATGCTCCCCCTTTCATCTTCATCTCTCCCCCTTTGGCATCAATGACAAAGGGTGATCACAAATCTGTATCTAAAATCATTGCTAGTTGTTCACTACTCCCCCTATCAATATGCATAGCTATATCACGATCCAGGGACCTGTCCTTCTTTAATGAAAGAGCCAACAATTTTTATTTCTTACCCTTGAGTTTCTCCTCCAAACTCCATGAAATCAAGGTGTTCCAAGGTCTTTGAGAGACCTCAGACTTAGATTTCCACATGGAAGCCATCTTGTTTTCACTGATCCACTTTATCCACATTCAACGGTTCATTCTTTTTCATTAATACCTAGGAGTGTCTTTGATTCTGAGTATTTTTCTTCTGAGCTGTATTTATCCCTGCATTATTCTTCTTCCATGGTTCATAATATTTTCTTGCGGATGTGCATGCGGCATTCCTCATAGATTGTCTTCTTGAATTCATGCAATCTTGAGCTTTGTGCCCAAAGCCACTGCAACTATAACATCTCATAGTACAAAAATATGCAATAATGTGATCAACACCTGACTATGTTTTTGGATCTTCCAACACTTATATTTTTATCATTGAATATGAAATCCAAAGCTTTGTGACCAAAATAATTACATGAATAGAAACAACCATTGACACTATTTTCATACCTAAATGCCTCATTCCATCTTGGAGTTGTCTCTTTTCTGAATTTGTATTGAGGAGTGGGATGAACTTCTT
Source organism: Pseudotsuga menziesii (assembly GCA_001517045.1). Classification (NCBI taxonomy): domain Eukaryota; kingdom Viridiplantae; phylum Streptophyta; class Pinopsida; order Pinales; family Pinaceae; genus Pseudotsuga; species Pseudotsuga menziesii. Next base: position 15,936 of record LPNX010562717.1, on the reverse strand, counting down.
GACGTCTTTCTGATCTTTTGAAGTCTTCTTTGTGTTGTGCAGGTTTTTGACGAGGAGCTTTCCTTTCATTCTTGGATGTTGAAGGGCTTGCTTCAAGAGTCTTAGGAGACCATGTGCCAACCACAAATTCCCCTTCTGGTTTTTTGTAGCCAAAACCGGATTTGTCAAATTGAGATATTTGACAATCCAAGATCTCATCCAAGATGAATGAACTATTATTGAACTTGAAATATGCATCATATTTCTTATCTTTATTTTTGAGACCAAATACCTCCATCTCCAAGTTTTGGAAAGTATTCTCCTTTTCATCCAACTGGTGTCTCAAGACTTCCTCCATCCTCTTGGCTTTTTCCAGCTGAGTCTTCAGATCAACATTAGCTTTCCTTGTCTCTTCAAGTTCTTCTAAATCTTCACCAGGCTCTTCTTGTTCTTCTACTTGATTGATCAATTCAGTATTTAGTTTTTGAACTTCAAATTTCTTTTCTTCCAACAAATCCTGCCATACTTCATTCTTGTACTTAAGTTTTACAAGCAATTCTTTCAGTATCATGGTATTCTATTGATATTTATTCAAATAATCCAAGGTTCTTCTTTTAAACCTCATGAAGTCACCCTGATTTAGATTGATTGTTTTCATGAACCAATTGGATTTGAGATCAATATTAAAAAAGGTGTGAGTTATTTCCTTTGTAGCCTTTGACATATCTTCATCATCTTCTGCAAGAACATTTTCAATTTCATCACATATATGATTATTATAATAAAAATAATCAATACTTTCACCGGAGTCCAATTCTTTCTTTTCTTCCTGCTTGAGGCCTTTAGGGGGATTGACTTCAATTTCCTGATTCGTCTTTTCAATTTCTTGTCTTCCCTTTTGGTATTCATTTTACAACTTGAACCATAGGTCTTTAGCTAAAGTTTATTCCCCTGCTCTTTCTTTAACTGAGATGGGACTTCCATCCTTGAGGAACTTCAAGGTGGTGGTGTTGTTCTTCTTAGATTATTTCTATGCAATTGACTTGGTATTCTTATTGAATGGAATGGATGGATTGAACACAATCTACCAAACACCAAACCTATTCAAGTAGGCTTTCATATTGCTCCTCCAACTGAAATAATATGTCATGTCAAATATTGGAACATCAGTGCTTGAGGACTTTGCTTTTGCTTGCATTGTGTGTCCATGATTCTGCTTCAAGCTTGCAAGGCTTGTGGTGAAGGACTGCTCTGATACTAATTGTTGGACATAATGCCAAACTAAGAGGAGGGTGAATCGGTGTGCACACACTTCTAGAAATTTTCACTTATTAGAACTTAAGCAGAGTTCATCATTTACATAACATTATCAAGTACGTTATCATTCATCAACTAATCAACAATATACAATAATCATAATCAACTAATAAACAATAAACAATAACCATATCATCAACTAATAAACAATAAACAATAATCATTTCATCAAATAGATCACTAAATGATAACAAGAAACACAATAGAAGAGGACACAAGATTTTTATGGTAAACTTGTTTATGTATTGTACATGGATGAAAACAATATTCACGATTAAAATCAACAACAACTGATAACAAGAGCACCAACTCTCAATCCAATACCCCACTTGGTCTTCTCGGGTACAACTGAGAAAGCGCTGAGGAATCCAATCCCTAAGGTTGCAAGTATGATATCAATCTCCCACTATCCAATCACAACTCAATCAATGCTGCTCAACCATATTGTCACTGTCATCAAGCTTCTCATCATTGTCATGTCAATCAAGCATTCCACTATCAATGACTATCGCTTTCAATGGTTGTCACTATAACATACACATGGGGTCTTCACTTAGTGAAACCATGCCATAGCACGTTCGTTCATGGCATATGAAACAATACCCCTATTTTTAAAAAATTTGGAAAATACCTCCCAAAATCATTATTTTAACCCCCTCCCAATATGCCTTCCCATTTTTAAAAAACCCCTATTTTCATTATATATTGCGTGTATCAATTTTTTCATTTACTTTTTTTATACACCTTTATATTTCTACCTAGCATATTGACATGATACCCCACATGCATTATACAATGCACCTTGCTTCTTTCGATGTATATTGTGGATGTACATTACTTCACCCAAAATGATCAACACCACAGAGATCATATTCATTTCCTAAATTACCACTAGTTTGTCATTTTTTTCCAGGTTCCTGCACAAGATCGAAGCTTAAGGAAAAACCATACAATGTGAAAAATTTCAAATCAAAGTGCTATATATGGATAACGAGTGGATGACCTCCGATAGGATTAACATTAATAGTTTGTTAACTGCACATATACAACAAATACATTTTTTTTCCAGGTTCCTGAAAAAGATCAGAGCTTAAGACAAAAACATACAACGTTGTGTTTAAAATTTTGTAACATTGCATATAGAGTGCACCCCTACCAGGACATTATTCAATGGTCACATACTCATCATGTCTCACATAAATACTCCAAAGTTTAAAATGATTAACAATTGACGAGGATGGACGTTCAAAAACCCATTGGAAACCATTAAAGACTTGCATTGGCATAGTCTTCTAAAATGTCTTTTTTCAGAAGGTATTTCAGTAAATTTCACATTCCAAATCTGCTAAAACTCTTCACAAGTTCCGTAATAGTTGGGTTCTGGACCAAGTATTGGCTAACTTTGAAAGCTTGATGCCATAATTATTTTTAGGTTACATCAATAAACAAGCTATTGTCTATTTATGACATCAACTGCTATCCATATATAATTCCACAGAAAATGCAGGTAAAGTGATATATGGCCAAATACTAAACCAGACGGGGGATTGGATGCTCAACGTAGCATCCAACTAAAATCAATAACCATGAGCTTAAAAAAACACATTTATTGTCAATTTCAACTAGCTCAAGCAGTTGTGAGAGTATTATCCTCCCCACCCAAGATCACTTTCCTCAAGTGACATGTTGAGCTCTTAATGAGTATATTATTGTATTGGCCTTGATCCCTGAAGAATCTAGTTCACCCTGGGTACCATCGTCGGAATTAGAAGTACCTAGTGAGTTTCCCTGGGGATATGTATTACACGAAACAAAAAACAAATGCATTTACTCTATGTCATGTGGTCTCTCTATGAGGAATTTCTTACAATGGCTCTCATGCTCTTTAGTGGTAGAAAAAGGCATGAATTTTCTCATAGTTTGTAGGGTTGTTGAGACTTGAAGAGTTGATATACAAGATGTGTAATGAAGGCATAGAAAAGTGATACTATATGGATATAATTGACCAAGTAATATCCATTTGAAAAACAATTATTTTCATTTTCTATTGAGAGTCGAGACTGTTTTAACTGAAAACAAAGCACTACATCCTTAATAGGCTACCATGCCCTAGCTTCTAGAACTGGCAGTCTATTTTTCACTGAATCCCGCTCCAGCATTTGTACAAGCTACAGATGAAGATGACATGCGTATTGCAAAGGAAGAAATATTCGTGGTTGCTGTTAATGTTACCTTGTAGTTATGTGAGACCACAATCACTAGTCCACAGTCACACAATTCAGGAAAACGGTCTATTGCATCATAGTATAAAGTGACCCTAAATAATAATAAAAATTGTAAAATTAACTTTTATGTGTTCATTCCCTTTATTATAAAATTAACTTTTATGTGATCATGTCATTTTGGAAGTGCATACAAATGCATGTATGCATTAATGTACAATCAAAATTAATCGAAAAGAACATGATGCTTCCTTCACATCTACATGATGTTTTTAAATTGAGCAATTTATTTACCTTGACGCCCCACCACTTCCATCAGCTGATTTAATCATATAATTGGATACAAACAACTTCAGGCCCAGTTTGATAATTGTAATTAGAAATTTAGAACTATAGAAAAGACACATTCCATGGTTACTGTCTTCGAGGAAAATAAAATAAAATGAAGATATAAATAACACTCTTCAGAGAGAGATCATAATAGCAACTGAAGACAACAACAAGAGCACAAGTTTTCATGCATTTAATGTAGGATTTTACTTATCCATTAGCATTTGTGTCTTATACAATAATATACAACAAAAATCTAGTGGTTCTCAGAGAGAGTATCTAGAAATATTTTCTTAGGTGTCTTAGTAAAGCTCATATCTAGTTAAAATACAATTATTGCATAGAGTAATAGAGCAGGCCTGGAAGTTGGTGGCAATTTTCTACCTGTAGTTGCATACAAAGGAACATTAACCATAGAACTTTATTTTCAATCGAACATGGAAAATACATAGGAGAGACTGAAATTTATCCTTGTTTGAAAAATGACATCATCTCCATAAAAATTTCTCTGCATCCTGCCTGCTTCCATTAGCATCCTGAATCATATGATGCTCCGCCTTGCAAATCAGGACCCCTGAGGTGAGAGTTGTTTTCAAAACTAGAAATTTTTTTATATATTATTAGTCCATCCTTTAAATAACAAATGTAAAGCTTAACTTGTAAAAATCCAAGCAAACATGATTAATAAGAGTATATAATAGGTTTACTCTGAAACACTTTTCACTGTCGGATAAATCCAAAGATGTTCATCAGCAAGGAATTATAAAAGGACAATTTTTTATCGAAAAATAAAGTTATCTGTTTATAACTGTATTCCTGCAGCTCTCATCCCATGGTCAACATGTCCCATATGATGACATGCTATGCAACTAAGAAATATACAATGCACTTTTCTGCTACTGAAATAGCATGCTGCTACTTGCTAAACAAATCAAATAAGAGTTTGATTGGTAACATGTGTCATAATCTAATTTAGTAAAGCAGTTAAAATATTCATTTGTTGTTGCAAGCACAATCTTGTCTATGAATATCATGAGTGTATGTATAGCACTGACCATGTATATTGGAATTTGGGGAGAGACCAAGAGAGGAAAAGTTATACCTCTCCGTTGCTTGTACTCTTACCACTGCAAAAGGAGTTGGTTTTCATAGCATTACCTTTAAATTGTTTAAAGAAGTGAGGATGGCATGATCCATAAAGCACATCCATGATGCAATGGGATGATTGCAAAGTTACTTTTCCTACCACCCTACTTAGTTGCTTGTTGATTACTAGAATTCATCTAGTTCAAGAGAAACTAAATATATGTAGCTACAACATTACTTTCAAGGAGTAAGTTGTATGCTAAAATTTCAGGCATCAATTAAGTTGCACAAGCAAAATCAGCATTTAGTTTACTTATCGAACAATCTATATGCCATATAAGGAAATGCATGAAATTCACTAATATTTGTAAGAAAATTGAAGACAACTAAGAAACCCACTAAATCATACACATATTTTTTCTCAAATCCATTGTGAACCCAAGTAATGTGAGGCACATGCGAATTGCACATATAAGATTAAGGGATAAAGGGAAGAGAGAAAACAATGGATTTCCTGTGTATTCTCATAGGTGGTATTAAATCTACCTTCTAGAAAATTACGATTTGCATAGGATGAAAGGGGAGAAGCAACTAAAGCAAAGCAAGAAAATAGTCAAGCTATTACTGACAGTAATTAGTTTCCTTGTGATGCTAATAGATTTGATCATAAATGCATAAAGCTAGAGGACACATTCAAAACAAGCACTTGCCATTGGTGTCCAAGTGTTATTTAAAATGCACGATCCTTATCAAGAAATATTCATTAAGGGAATGACAAGTAGCATGAAATTTTGAAAAATAATTGAAAGGTCTTAACAGGCATGTCAAAATGAAAAATTTGGAACACATTTACCTTTTCAAAATGGCTAAAGCCTGAGTAAGGTGTTACTTAATAGTCAACTGTTGATGTCAAGGGAATTATGACCAATTGATTGAAGACCTGTGACTGCACATAGAAATTCTTCATGATAAAATGTATAGCATCCTTTTTGTTCATAACTTGCCACAATACATACTTGGCACTTGTTTTCAATGTCTAGTCAAAATCCCTTTGCAACCTTGTAGGGACCACGTTTCTTATTCCAGAATGGAATCTATACTCTGTTCATGAACTTCCAATGATCTAAGGTCCACAAAGATATAGTCCTTATGTTATTTCTACTATTTCCCTATGGCTTGATGAAAGATAACATGAGGCAAGGAAACCAAAGCAACAATTACCCTTATAGTGGGAGTACTTTCATCATAAAATTCTATGTTTCTTATTATTGGCTACGTATTTTCACCTGTATGTTCATTGGTTCTGATTGCTAGTATGAGGCTAACTCTTCAGTTAGTGACCAATTTTAGATTTAAACAATGCATAAGTCAATCTCAATTCTGCTCACTTATTACTATTTCAGATCTAGATATTTGGAAATTGAAATAATATGAAATGATCTATATAAAGAAAGAAAAAACCTAAAGGACAAGAGTTAATTGAAACTCGATTTAGTTCATGCGTTAGGATTTGGGTTAGTGCTCAATGTTTAGTTTCGGTTGGAAGACTATTTTCAATTTCATTTTAAATATTTGAAAGCACATTATTTTTTTCTAAAGGAAGGACCGTTGGCGATGGTTAGGATGCACCCAAATGTGATTAGAATTTGTTAACAAGAGAAGTCCCCCAACTTCCTTGGAGACTGTTCAGCATCCCCGGGACAGTTGATGGATGCCAAGGACATCTCTCAACCATATCTGGTGTAGGGAAACACATCCCATTTTCTGCAGGAATATCCACACAGAAAGAGGGCGTTTCCTCCTGCAAACCCATCCCATGGTGATGAGGAAACACAGGGGACATGTACGTATGGTTGGAATCCTGGAGATGGGTCCTTATGCTACCTAGAAGTAAACAAAATATGTCATATATAATTTCCACTAGATGATTATGAAAATGATGTGAATATTTTAGTTAGCTTGATGCTTTTCTAATAAGGAAGACACTGTAGGATTGAATTGACATGATAGTACTTTAACACGCACATAGTACATACTAACATTCACAAACACCACAAATAGGTTGATTAGAAAACATAATACTTTATTTGAATAAGGATCAAATTACTTGGAGTTGAGAAAAATCATCTCCTTAAGGTACAAATTCTATAATATAGGATAATATACAGTTTCAATATAAAATTCTCAGTTAATGTGTAAGCAAATTGCACCGCTAGTGAGGATCTTCCATCAGGAATTCTTAAATAACAACAAAGGAAATGTGTACATTAGTATCAAAGCATTAAGCCATAAAATCCACATAAAGATTCAATCTTGGGGACAAGAACAAATGTATACCATAAACAAACATTCTTGTAAAACACTCTTCCAAAATCATGGTAAAAATGTGGTAAGAGAAAGATCCTCACTTTGTCAGCGGAAAGCATTCAAATGGTCCAGTTGTTGGAATAGTCCCACATAAATAATTATTGGAGACATCCCTGCAAAAATCAAATAATAATAGAAATCATTAATATTTGGAGTAATTTACATTCAATTGTTCCATCTAAAGATAAAAAATGTAGACAATGTACAAGAAATAGACTTACGCAACTTTAAGGTTTGAAATTTTAGTAAGTTCCCTGGGAATTTGTTCAGTCAACCAATTATTATTAAGGCGTCTGTTTATTCAGTAATGATCATATAACCATTAGCAAGCAATCATATGAGATGAACAGTGAAAGATAACTGGATCACTTCAATTTGTGATCTGAGACAATATCTCTAAATTATAATCCCAGTTTGGATGTTTCCATGATGACCATGTAGACATAACATAAATAAAAATTACAAAAATACAAGTGACTTTAAAATCCCCAATGATCTAGGAATTTCACCCGTAATGTTGTTGTTGTATAAGTCCATGCTTATAAGGATCCTTAGATTGCCAAACTCCTCCGGAATGCTTCCTGTAATATGATTTTTGTAGAGCTCACTTCCAGACAATGACAAAGTAAGATGAATTTCAATACTGATATGAAATTAAAATTCAAACTACTATATAACTATGATTATAGCATCTCTTTTTGTTTCCAAAGGTCAAAAATTAAAACCAACCACTGAACATGCCCATTATTACAAGGAAACAAGAAAATAGATACAATTACATATTCTAGGATTTTTAATCATAAAGTGTTTAATGAGAGTGCTCAAAATACCCTTTTTGTTCTTTGCTCGAGTGAAGTCCTTTTCCTTCTCAACCATTGATTGAATCTTCTTTTGTAAGACTTTTTCTTTCTTCTCAAGCATCTCTAGAGTCTACAAAAATTCAAAAGTGCAATAACTGATAAATCATCTTAAAGTTCTGCAGTCTCCTAAACACAATTATAATAATAATAATAATAAATTTCAATCTGATGTCTTGGAACTCACCGAACAATAAAATTGTAACTTTTAAGTTTTTACAAAAAGATCAATAAAGAATACCTTCCTTCTGTAATCATGTCATCTCTCAATAAAAGAGTTGGACTAAAACAGAAGCTTAGGCAAACATATATGTAAGCTGATCTCAAAGACTAAGTAACATCCATTTTCCATTTATCAAGCTCATCCACACAAGCATAATAAGTAGCACTGAGTCTGAATATATTGTGGATGTTAAAAAAATTCTGTGTATATTCATGATGTCAGCGTTGACACATCAACAATGCCAAATCAACATTGGGAACATCTATATACTGAAATAAAACTTAGGAAGTCATTTTAGTAGATCAAGTGCGCATGATTAGTGAGGATAGGAGCCTAGGCATGTAAAATAGTTAGATCCATGTGAACTGCAGTAAGAAAATATCAGATTAGATTATAGAAAGTTTTGTATTGTGTGTGTTGTTGTAAAGAGATGAGACTATTCAGTTTTGCCAAAATTCAGGATGTGTGCTCTTTCTTTAATTTATTACTGCTTTGAAGTTTTAATTTTTGCTCTGTTTTAAAGGTACAGAGAAAGAGGACTTTATGCCAAATATTGATGATCGAAAATCCAGATCATGTATTGATGAAAACTTAAAGGATTATGTTGAGAAAGTATAGTTTACAAAAAAAATATAAAATCCAAGAAGCAACTGATGAGTCAGAGGAAATGTTGAAAATGAAAAAAGATACATCTAATCAAATGCATTATGATACTTTTTCCAAGAAACATGATGTTAAAAGGGAAGTACATAGGCAGGAAAATTGGCAAAAGACACATGGGGTAAGTGAGAATTTGCAACTCTAATTCAGATGGTGTTGCTTTCATGAGTAAACATGATACATACATTTCCACACTTAATATTGCAATTATCTTATATCCTCTTCATCATTATGCATGTGCAATGTCAGTATAGGATCCCTAGTACCAAAACACGGAGCCGACGCGAACTTATGTTGTATATTCTTGTAACTTCCCATGAAGCAACAAACGCCATGGATGTGGTGCAATACATGAAGAAATATTTTGGATTTTACTATATGTTCCCATGGTACTGTGGGCTTAATTCATAGTATCCATCAACAAATCATTTACTGAAGGAAAATGCAACAACACAAGAAAATTTTGAAGCAATTGATGATCCTAATGGTGCAATGACTACTATTTTCACCAGTACACCTAGTGCTACAACCAGTGTTGATATTAGTCGTACATGATTATTAGATGAGGCCCTTCACTGTGAGACTTTCTTCTCTATCTTAGGAAGTGAAAACCAAAATAATGGAAGGCCTTATGCTCGTTTATCAATCTCAGATGACTTGACAAAATTTTTAGTTAAAAAATCACCACCTACAACTTACCTGGAGCTTATATTGCACCTTTTCAAGGTACTAATTTTCCCCTTAACAAGTAATCTAAATGTGACAAAGTGTGAAGTGAAAATGGTGGTGAACATTGCTCATGATAGGGGTTCTTCAACAATCCCTTTGAAGGCCCAATTGGAATATTCTCATGGCAATTATCATAAAGTTATTAAACTGCTGATAATGTGCACTAAGTTACTGGCAAATCAAAGAAAATGATGCCATCTAGAATCTGGAACAATCTCGGTTGTATACATCACAAATTGAGAAAAGACAGGTTGATAACTTTATATTTCAAGAAGGCTCGTTAGAATAGTATGTCACTTTCTGCAGAGCCACCACATAAGCTGGTAAAATTTTCTCATGAAAAATCTCAATCTATCTTGTATAACCATGGTGTGTTGAATTTGGTTTGTCAAAATCCAAATGCAGCAGCTAAATCCTTTCAACAAGTGTGCACCTTTACTACACGTAATCTCACCTATACTAAATGCAGTCTCTTCTATGAAACCGCCTTGCAGAGAGTTGTATTTCAGCCCATGAAAAGGAACTATTGGGAACACCCCACCTTGACTCAGTTTTTTCGGAGGATCAACAAAGTGATTCAATGTTGCATAATGCATTATGTCTTATAAATTAGAATGATGTTAAGGCTGCTAAGACCAGGGAATCTATATTTTCAATGGAAATCAAGTATAACTATAGGAATAAAAAATCTGAATCAAAATAGTAACATAACAGATGTGTGAAGGGGAGTATCAAACTTAACTCTAGGGTTCTTCACTTTAACAAGTGCAAATGGTGATGGCATGGAATCTAAATCTAGTTCTGATGCAAGCAACCCAATCTCTACCTAGATTGATGCTTATAAAGCTGCAAGATAGACTATTTTGGAAGGGTGAATCCGCGGACCTGGGTAACACTTTTTGGCAAGCACATTTCGGCAAAAACAGAAAAACGCACCTCGGTCGAGGGTTTAACAAGCCCTCAACCGAGGTTTTAATATCTCGACCGAGGTTTTATCAAGCCCTCGACCGAGGTTTTGTTAAGCCCTCGACCGAGGTATTTCTTAACCCTTGGTCGAGGTATTAAAACCTCGACCGAGGGTTAAGAAATACCTCGGTCGAGGTATTGACCTCGGTCGAGGTATGTACCTCAGTCGAGGTACATACCTCGACTGAGGTGCCTCTGTCAAAAAAATTATAAAAAGAGGCCACGGCCGTCTTTTTTGCAAAATTCCACTGTGCAAGCTCGACCAAGGAATGACGAGCGGCGTAAGGATTGGCACCCTGAAGCAACCCAAGCACCCCGAAGCAACCCAACCTCGTCACGATGGCGTCGGAGCCAAGAGGTAACAGTTTAAATAATTGTTTTTCAATTTATAAAATTGGTAAATGTATGTTTTATTTATAAAATTGGTAAATAATTGTTTTATAAATTTATAAAATTTGTTTTAAAATTTGGTAAATGAATGTTTTTATAATTTTCATGTTTAAAACGTGTACCGGCAAGCAGAAATGCTGCCGGATTTTTGAAAATTTGTAGTTAAATTGAATTTTTTTGTTAATTTGTTATATATATATATATATAAATTATGTCAACCGGTAGCGTTTATGCTACCGGTTTAATTTTGAAATGTGTCCCGGGCAAGCCGAAATGCTGCCCGATTTTTTTCAATCCTCCGTGAATTCATGGAGGATTGAAAAAAATCCATAAAACACCAACTAAACAAACCTATATGAACCATAGAGACAATTAATCAACTGTAGGCCCGAGACAAATAATAAATTTTTTATAAAAATTTATTTAAAATTGGTTAATATTGAAAGCATCATTCTTTCAAAGAGGAGATGAAAAATAAATCATCTTTACGTATAGATCCTAAACTCTTGAGTTAGAAACCTTCATTATCGGGAGATTGAAAGATACCCTATAATTATAAATACAATTAATGATGATTAGAAAACTTACATTAACCACTACAAAGACAATGTTTTAAATTGTAAATTCAATAGGTAGTGGCCATCATGCTCATCTCTTATCAAATGGACCAACTCCAATTTTATTTTATTTTTTGTCATTTTTTCCACTTCAAAAACAACAACAAAAAATTCATGGAAGGAAGACTATTATTTTAGGGAAATGTTGGTCTCTTCTTTAAACCATGGTTCTTGAATTTCAACCCAATGACAATGCTTATTTCAACAACCCTAGTTTGTATAAGACTCTTGAATTTTTCCATCTCACTGTGGACTATGAGAGTTTTATAAGGTATTGGAAACCCCCTTGATAAATGTATTAAGAATGACCCATGCCAAAGAAATATGGGAATCGTCACCTATTTTATAATTTGTATAGAGCTTGCATTTAGTGAAGTTTTATCTGATCAAATCATTATAATATGTGATGATCATCGATCAACTCATGAATTGGATAACAAGAATATGAATTTAAGGTGTATAATTTGTCAAGATACATGTGACATTCGAGAGATCCTTACCCAAAGGCTAATGTCTCGAAGGGAAAAAAATGGAAAATAAGAACAAACCTTGAGGCTAAAGACACACTAAGATGAATCCTCAAGGGCTTGTTCCAAAATAGGATTCATAATGATATAATCCAAGAGAATTGAAAAAAGTACCTACCACTCCTTTTGAGGTATTCAACATAGATATGGATTGAATCATGTCAAATGAGCAACCCTTCCTCTGTAAGATGTCACTACTATAAACCTCTTAAGAAGATGAAGATGAGATACACATTTGACAATTCCAACTTAAAAAGGGAAATGATTCAATTTGACCAAATGAAGGCATAAAAAAGGGAAAAAAAAGTGTTCAACTTATTAACATACAACCTTCGTAATCATTTGATTTGATTTAGAAGTATGTTCTTATCTTCAAATATTCTAAAACAACTAAGTAGAGTATGGCCTTATTGCAATGAAGTTTAGTACTTAAAAATTCCGACTCAAACAAAGGGGTAACAACTAAATAACTAACCTTTAATTCAAAGTTGTAAGAGTTGAAAACTTAACAACAAACTTGAAAAAAAATTATCATTATATTTTTTATTAATAATAATTTTAACATCATATTTTTTACATTTTTACACTATACAACATGATATACATGTAGTCATTATCTATATAACACAACACCTATCATTACAATTTTAGATTAACAAATATTAAAATGTTTTATTATTATTATTAATAATAAATTTAACATCATACTTTTTACATTTTTATACTATGCCATATGATATACTTGTAATTATTATGTATATAATACAACACATATCATTACAATCTTAGATTAACAAATATTAAACTGGTGAAATTTTTTTTTGCATTAATAATTAATGTAAATCATAAGTTGCCCCCTGGGGTTTGGTCTATTGGTCACTCCACGTTTTGTTAAGGCGTGGAGGTTGTTAAGTAGGTAATAGGTTCAAACAATCTGGTGCAGAAAGATGACCGATATTGTGTAGGGGGGTTGGGCAGGCTACCCAAGGGCTTATAGTGGTAGCGACAGGAATCAACCCCGTGTCATGCAAGTACGAAACTATGGTCAACCACCACC
>LPNX010562713.1:140697-203245 GCA_001517045.1 Pseudotsuga menziesii | reverse complement strand
TTTGTTATAAATTGAAGAGAAAGTATGGGAATGAACCAATGGTGGGCGTGAAATCTCCTCCCTTCCCCTTGATTCAGCTCCAAATGCTCCAACGGCCGTTGAAACCTCGCTCCAAACGCTGCGCTGCCCGTCGAAATCGCGTTTCTGATGATGAAAATGAACTCGGGACTGTGTATTTTTTTTTTATAATTTCCATATCGCGTGCGCGTTTTATAACTACAAAACGCGTGCGCGTTTTGTAGGTATATAACGCGTACGCGTTTTATAGTTATATAACGCGTGCGCAATGTGTTTTCCTATCCTACATGTCATATGACATGTCAGGCTGGGGTTGAACCATACCAAGTGCTATTTCAGGCTCGGGTTGATGTATTTTTTGGTAGCATGATGTTGTTTTTGAAAACTAGGATTGCATCTTAAAGGTCCATCATCTTCTTGCACTGACCCATAAGTCTTCAACTACAGAGTATTTTGCTGCAACTATAGCATTAGCATTATGCAAGGTTTTCTTAAAGAAACCTTTCGGTATCTTGGGCATAATTTCAACAGGTTTCTCAATCATGAGAGGGTTAGAAGTTTCACCTATCGACTTACCCTTCTCCGAGGTCTCTTTTTCATAGTTCTTGTTCTTGGTTTGTAGTAAAGTTTCAGATTGACCCATGTTGATATAATTGGGGTTAGGAGCATTTAGGCTACCCCCTGATGCATTTGAAACTAAAGCAGAATTCTGTCCTTGGGGAAAAGGATCCTTCAGGACAGTCAGTTGTTGAGCTTTTAACAGCTTCTAAGGTTGTTCCATAAGGGGACATAGATGGGTCAGGTGATCTTCATGGAAACACTTACATGGTAATTTCACATTTTTCTTTTCTTTCTTTCCCCCATCAACATCATTTGTGGGTTTTTGCTTGTTTTGGTTTCCCTCACCCTTCTTTCCTCTCTTATTTTTCCCACCGAGCTGCTAATTTCCCTTCTGAGAGGTTTGTGTAAAAACATTTGCATTTTAGGGTGAGGGGGAAGCCTTTGCTGCCTCTACCATAGAATTTTTGATGGGAAGCTGATGGAGATGTTTGGCCAAAGATTCTACAGTGGAAGAATTCACGAAATAAACCACACCATCGGCATGGGGTCTAGGCTTAGGTTTATCTGCACCGTGGGTTTGACTCAGTGCCTCATGGATAATCTCATATAAGATCCCAAACTGAGAATATATCAAATCTAGTTGCTGGACCCTGAGGATAGCTTCTTCCTCATTCGCCAATCTTGAAGTAGATACATCCTTAGATATATAAGGCAATAGGGATTTAAGGAACCAATCTAATAAGAACTCGGTAGGAATAGTGGCTTTTATAAGGGTCTTCCATATTCTCCATTCTTGGATGTGATCCAAAATATGAGTGGCCTTGTTCTGCCAAAAGGTAGATAACAAGTCTGTCCCGAAATCATAACGGACAGGAAGCTGGAAGTGACTAAGGAATGCATTAGCCAAGTCCCAAAAACTGCTAAACGTAATAGAAGGAAACTCAATATACCATTTTGCTGTAGTACTTGTCAAAGTTCTTTGGAACAGCCTCAACCAAAGTGAATCCTCGTTTAGTGAGTTGGAAGAGCACCATAAATGGAAATTGGTGGCATGAGCTACAGGATCATCACCAACTTTGCCTTCGAATTTTGGGATATCTAAGGGTAGCTTTGTAGGGATGGGTGGCTAGGAGGGATAATGTCTCATTGGGTCATCCATGAGTTTCAACAAATCTGGCAAGTTTATCATTGCCAGGAAAGGAAGCTTGGGTATAACTGGAGCACTAAAAGTACCAATTTGGGGATTGGAGGGACCTGCCCCCATATTCCCATATGTAAAGGTGGGGTTTCCCCGTGCTGCTAGTTGTGAAGTGGATGGGTTTCTTTGGAAAGGATTCCATCCATAACACTAAAAGTAATAGTTTGGGGATTGGAGGGACCTTCCCCCATATTCTCATATGTGAAGGTGGGGTTTCCCCCTACTTCCGGTTGTGAAGTGGATGGGTTGCTTTGGAAAGGATTCCATCCATAACACTAAAAGTACCAGTTTGGGGATTGGAGGGACCTGCCATCGCCAATGAATTGTTGATGTGAGGTGCAGTATAAGAGGTTCTAGCTACCACAATCGAGGCTAGGGTTTGAAATGCAGTAGTAGGTATACCTTCACTAAAAAGTGAAAAGGGAGAGCTCATGAACGGAGCTAAAACAATAGTTTGAAAACCTTGACCATAAGGATTAGTGTTTCCAAATAGAACCCCTACATATGAGGGTGTTGGTCATACATATGGAGGGGATGGGGAAATGTGCCCCCACATTCCAAGGAAATCCTTGGACAAAAGTCAAGGATCCTATAGGACCACTATGGGCAGTGTGTACGAAGGAAGTAGGAACTGAAGGTACACTAGGAATCCCTGTGACCATATCAGCAAAAGCACCTGCTAGACTTATGGGAGCCAGTTGTTGAACCACTCGGCTAGCTGGGGTTAACGCTGTAGTGGGTATACTTGTTCTAGGTGCACCTACTGGGGGAGGTAGCACCCCTTCAGATGGACTGGCTAAGGTGGAAGTAAAAGAAATTTCTCTTGTAGTAGACATTATTCTACCCACATGGACACCAATCACAGGTGGTTCGAAAGGACAAACCTGAACGATTACTGGATCGTTTAAGTTATTTAGAGGTAAATTAAAATTCCTTTCAAACTAGTTAGCCTAGAAGTCTTCTATATCAGTTGTGTTTAAATTAAAATGGTTTTCCCTAAGTTTTGTTTCACCTGAAACTTCACTAACTCCTATCGGTTCGAAAGAACCCTCTATGTCCAATCTCCGCCTTTGAGGGGGAGGTGGAGGTTCTGATATGATAAGTGGAGGAAGGTTTTGCAACCTTTGTGACCTTCTAATAGATTGGTCCTCCATGATTGTAAATTTGACTCTTCATATCCTAAGGTTGGCTAAAAAAATAGACAAACCATAGAGTAATCACTACAAAAAATTTCCTAAAGTCTCAACAATCACAACGGTGTAAGATATGATTTCCCAAATAAAGATGAGAGATAGTTTCTTGGGGTCCTTGAAGAGGTTCTTAGGCACAAGTGGAGAAATCACCCATCGCCCTCCTACACTTTCAACAAGGTTTAACTTCCAAGCCCATCCAAGGTGAACCAGAAATAGCCTTCTGGTTTACCCGTGTATAAACCCTAGATGTCCAAGAGACTAGAGGCTACCTTAACTATATCAACAGTCTAGGGGGACAGTCACAATCCTGATTCATATGCATGGGAAGGGTAGCAAAGCCTGGAACTCTGTCTAGGACAGAATCCCCAGATGCGTAAGAACTTTGATCTACGTTTTGACAAGGAATCAGAGGGCTGTCTCCTCTGTCCAATCCCTCCACGTGACCTCATGCTTAACTCCCATCTGGGAGGAGCTTCCTAGATACTATCAATAATGAGAAGGATTTACCTATCGATTGGCCCACTACATCTGAATTTAAGTACTTATGGGGATTTTACCCTTCCTATCCTACAAGTCTAGCCTAAGCTAGTAGATGTATGACCCTATAAAAGAAAAATTACTAATAAATTTTAAATTATAGTGTTCGTTTTAAGGGTTGTTCTTACTGAGAAGGAAAGTAGAGTGAAATTCTATGATATTATTGACTCGATGAGAAAAGTAAAAAACAGGTGTATAAATCAATTCCAAAGCAAATTATCACTAATTAAAACAAGCTTTTTTTTGTGGTAAATATGAAGGAATGAAAATGCAACTAGGAAAGAGAAAACTAAGACTTATAGATGAGGCACTAAATTTATGTAATGGAATCACTATGTATAACGTATCTAGACCAATGTGACAAAGGAAATTTCAATTCCATGAAATGGTTGTATGGACAATACATGATGCCCCAGGGTTAACCCATTTTTGTGATTTGTATTTTTAAGTTCCACCTTAATTGCATTTAATTATATGAAGTACTTAATAAAAAATTTATATAATTATAATTGACCTATATATTTCATATCTTTATATTGTAGGCCTTCAGACAAAGGGTAAATTTGCATGTCCATTTTGTGGTCCTAAGATAAAATCTCGTCGCTCAAAAAGCTTAAGAAAGGAGCTATTTGATGAGTATAGGCATTTTCTCTCTAAGAACCATAGGTGTAGAACAACCTAGAACAAATATTTTCAATGCGAAGAAAGAGACTTCATTAAAACCACAAAGAATGACACCTCACCTTTGGAAGATGCAATAAAATATAAATCATCAAGCTGGTACGTATGGATCATCATATATGAATTGTTATGTATTTTAATTTTTATTGTTAGTTTTTTACTATGTTGGCCATAATTTATTTCTCTAATTTAGTTACTAACTAATATTCATGATGTCCTTTGTGATCATGAAGGAATTATTGGGCTTCCACGAGGAACGACAATTTATCCTATACAATTTATCAGGTTTCCCTACTATGAGCACCTACCAATTTCTCATCTCTTTGATACAATGCATATTGGAAAGAATGTGACTGAGACATTATGGAGAATAATGGAGCTAAGGAGCGAGAAAGATAAAATTCTGAAAGGTTTCAAATACATTCAAGAAGGCAACCATGCAGTGAAAGACATCATTCAATTTCATAGCAACGAAGAACAAATTAATATAAAATCAATTTTATGGATGTTTATGGAGCAGCAAAGTAATGTTGTTAAAGAAGTAATGTGAAAAATTAAATTTCCCACTGGATTTTGTGTGAACTTGAAGAATATCATAACAAAAAAGGTGATTTTGCGGGGTTCAAAACACATTATTGGCATGTCTTCTTCAAGGTAATTACTATTGTTATTTCCATATAATTTTTTTTTCATTTTATTACATAAATTTGTTTTCTTGTTTGTATAATCTTAGTTTAAAAATGACGTGGTTTGTATATTGATACAGTATCTTCTACCTCTCTCTCTCTCACAGAGAACTTCAATGACAATATCAAACAAGTTATATATAATATTGGGAAATACATTAGGTAACTATCGATTAGTTTCTTCGGAAATAATTCATGTCATCTAATTTAATTGTTTTTAATTATCATTATTGGGTTGCATCACTTGTAGATGGTTGACATCTAAAGAAATACATAGAGAATATATAAAGTATTGGAAGAGAGAAATTCCTCGTCTCATGTGTGAAATTCATAAGCATCTACCTTCGGCATTTTTCAACGCACAGGAACACTACCTCATACACCAAGTTGAGGAGATTGAATTATGTGGACCCATGCACTCAAGGTCCATGTGGATGGTTGAGAGGCACTTGAAATTTATGAAGGGTTTGGTGAGACAACGAGGACATGTTGAGGGTTCTATGATGGAAGGATATATGGTATACCAAAACATGTTGTATGTTTGTGAATATCTTCCTAAATTAGTGTCAAATATCAATTTACATTGTATTTGTGATCAAGAATCCAATAAATATTCTGAAGGGGAGTACCTGAAGGGGAAAGGTAGATCGAGGAAGGTGAAAGGTAATTATTACCTAGTGGATGTTAATTATATTGTACATATTCTAATTTCATATACAATTTATTGCATCACTTAACAGCATATAGTTTGTTCAAAAAATTTACATATGTCTTGAATTTTAATGTTTATTGTCATCACTCCGTTGGTCGAGAGTGGGATGCAATTCATTTATACATCACAAACAATCTTGACTAGATGAAGGTATGGATTGAACGACGCGAACAATTGGGTCATGGAATATCATGGGAAGGTGTGGCTTTATTGGTAAAAGTAGCACATCAAAATGGAGATACAAATCTTACAGAAAGGGAAATTTATTTAGCATATGGTTTAAAAGATAAGAAGGCAAGCATATTAATAAATCACTCTAAATCTGTTAGTTTGCAAATTACATTTTGTTGTTCTTTTCCATGTATGGCTGCCTAAATATCCAGTTATCCATGAATATTGAATTGTTATGTAATAATTTCGTGTATTGCTTGTTGTAGGTAAAACACCATAAGGCTATGGTATACAATGGTTGTAGATATCGCATCAAAAAATTGGATGAAGCAAAGAAAATATCATATTGTGGGATTTCTGCAGTTGTTTAGGTGACCAATGTTTTATCTAGAAGTGACAGACATCCATAACTCTCATAAAATTGATACTATGGGAATTTTGAAGATATTCTACAGTGTGAATTTAAATCCTTAAAGGTAGTTCTATTCGTTTTCAAATGGTATGGGTTACGATTGAATCAACATGATCCCAATAGAACTATTATTGAACATGATAAAGGATTTACCATGGTAAATACAAGGTTATTTGAGCCAGAAATGGATCCCTATGTTATTCCAAGCCAATGTGAATAGTTATTTTACTTGGAGGTTCCAAGCAAAGCGGGATGGTCATTTCTTGTGAGACACTATCTAAGGAGAAGGACAATAAAGTATAACCTAGAAGAAGGTAATGAAAATGGTACTCTAGAAGAAGAAGACGATGATGAAGAGCATGATCAACATGATGAGTTAGATTATCAGGATGATCTTGTGGAAATTGAACCCAGTGATAGATTAATTTTACTCAGAACAATTATCAATTGATCATGCAAAATCACTCACAAAAGAGACTGAAATTGGAGCTGAACACTAAACTATATTAACTCAGTGTACAATAGCCAACCATATAACATAATAGGTTGCTGCATTAAATAATTACATATAAGGTATTCGAATGCATGAGGATAAAATTCGAATCTAGTCAAAAGAAGGCTTACCAAAATTAAGCAAATCCCCCATAGGTGCAAAAAGTTGATCCCAAATCAGTCATGGAGATCACGAATTGGAAAAAGCTATTAGGCAAGCTAAAGAGTGATGGAATGACAACTCATACATGATTTTCCAAAGATAAAAGAGTGGATGATGTAGAGGACAAAAAACTAGTTCACCTCACCTAGTCAAACTTTCCCAATTGCCTTAAAGCACTGAAAAAGCAGGCAATAAAGCAGAAAAAGCAGAAGGGCGCCTAGGAGACCAGGAATAAAGCAGAATTGATTCCTTGAGGTTTACCAAGTGCTACATGAGTCAAATTAGGCAATTTGGACCACTATGGATAGGTAAATGACAACTTGCATAAGGTGGGACACATGAACTAGGAAAATAAGACAAAAATAATTAAATTAATGTCTAAGGTAGCTAACTATGGGTTGATTATTCTAACACCCCCCCTTAATCCTGAATTATGAGTAATATATTAGAAAAATATAGGGCCTAGCAACAAGGCTTAGTCACCCTTTACATACTGCATGTCCATACAACCAAGGAAAGAGGCAAAAACCACATGGGAAAATCCTCCCTTAAACATGGACTGTAAAACAAAATTTGGAAATCTTGTCTTCACTCATTCTTCACAGCATGCTCAGCATTCCCCAATAGTGATTTGAGATTGCTGAAGGTCTTCTCACAAAATTATTTGGTGAAGATATCAGCTACTTGTTCTGAAGATGAACAGAAGAGTAGGTGAATGGTGCCATCATGCACAAGCTCTCTGATGTAGTGCATATGAATCTCAATGTGTTTGGTTCTCTGATTCTGAACTGGATCTTTGTAGATTTGAATGGTACTCTGGTTATCACATTATATGGTATTTGAGTACTCTAATTTGAATCCACACTCTCCAAGTAATCCCTGCAACCATAAACATTGAGTTGTTGCATTAACAACTCCTCTGTACTCTGCTTCTGTAGATGAGAGTGCAATGGCACTTTGTTTCTTGCTTGACCAGTTGATTGGCCCTTCTGCAAGAATGAACACATATCTTGATGTGGACTTTCTATCTATGCTATCACCTGCCCAATCACTATCAGTAAACCCAATCAAATCAAGATCAGATTTTTCTTTGTAGAAGATCCCATGTGTCCTTGTTCCCTGAACAAACTTAAGGATCCTTTTGGCTGCTTTCCAATGGATCTCATGAGGCTGATCCATGTATCTAGAAGCCACACTTACTGCATAATAAATATAAGGTCTATTATTTGTAAGATACAACAAACATCCAATCAATTGCCTATACAGTGTATTGTTTACCATAGGTGAAGAATCAGCTTCTTCCAGCTTCACTCCCGAAAGGAAAGGAGTCTTGCTTGGTTTGCAGTCCTTCATTCTGAATTTGTTCAGGAAATCCAAAGCATACTTGGACTGGTGCACCTTTATTCCATCTTTGGTTTGAGCAATCTCAAGCCCCAAGAATTGGCTTAAGAGCCCCAAATCTATCATGGAGAAGGCTTGGTTCATTGCACCCTTTAAGGAAGCAATCTCATCCTTTGCGCTTCCTGTAATGAGGAGGTCATCAAAATATAACACAATGATCATTAATGAACCATTAATTAACTTCAAATAGACATTTGGATCTGATTTGCACTGAACAAAATTCAGTGATAGCAAGAAGCTATCAATCTTGGCATACCAAGCCCTGGGGGCTTGCTTTAGCCCATACAATGACTTTCTCAACCTGCACACAAGAGAAGGATTAGTAGAAAATCCTTGAGGCTGATGCATATATATCTCTTCAGTGAGATCTCCATTCAATAAGGCACATTTTACATCCATGTGATGTACCTCCCATTGCTTTGAGGCTGCAATTGCTAAGGCTAGCCTGATGGAGTCCATCTTTGCCACTGGTGCAAAGGTCTCATTGTAATATATGCCATGAACCTGTGAGCAGCCCTTGGCTACCAATCTGGCCTTTTACTTCATAGTTGAACCATCAGCAGAAAATTTGGTCTTGTAGACCCACTTACACTGAACTAACTTCATCCCTGGGGGAAGATCCACTAGCTCCCGTGTGTTGCTCTTCTGGAGTGAGCTGAACTCTTCCTTCATGGCTGCTTTCCATATTGGATCTCCTGCTGCTTATTCATATGTTTTAGGATCATATTCCACCATCAAATATCATTTCTCAGCAAACATAGGATCTTTCATGCACAGACCACTCTCAAATTGAGATCTAGTCCTCCTTGGGTCATTGGGATCCCCAGCTAGCTCTCCTGCTGCATGTAGTGTCTTGGCTGCCCATTTTAGCATTGTAGGGATGTTAGGGTCTGCAATAAACTTATCACTATCAGACATATCAGAATCAGCATGTTCAACAAACTCTTCACTTACTTTCATAGGTTCAGGTGGTGAAGAGGCTTCTCCAACTTCCACTGCTGCAAGGGGTTCTTCTTGAAACTGAACACACCTTTCAATGAAGGCTTTGTTTGTTCTCAAATTTATCAGCTTGACCCTTTTGAATATTCAAAGTACCCAACAAATAGACACTCTTGGCTTTGGGGCTGCAAAGCCTTTCTCTTTTCTGTTGGAATTCTAGCCCAAGCCCTTGAGCCAAAAATCCTGAAATGGGTCACATCTGGCTTGTGCCCACTCCATTATTCAAAAGGAGTCATACATTCAAGCTGTTTATGAGGCACACTATTCTGGATATAGGATGCACAGTTTATAGCTTCATCCCAGTACTTTGGTGGCAAAGTTTTGGCCTCCAACATGCATGTTGCCATCTCCTTCAGTGATCTGTTCTTCCTCTCAGCAACATCATTTTGTTGTGGTGTGTAAGGGATAGAATGCTGCATATGAATAGCTGCATCTGCACAATATTAATAAACTCATACTTTACATGCTCACCACCATTTTTAGATCTGAGGACCTTGAGTTTTCTTCCAGACTGGTTTTCAACCAAAGCCTTAAAGACTTTGAAGAGGCCAAAAACTTCAGACTTGTGTTTCAGGAAGTAAACCCAGCAATGCCTGGAAAAGTCATCTATGAAATTCAATGCATATTTGGCCTGACTCATGGACCTATGAGGCAATGGGATAGCAACATCACTATGGATCAGCTCGAGGGGTGCAGAGGTTCTCTCATGACTAGCTCTCTCAAATTTATGCTCTGGGTTTTTTCCTAGGATACAACCTTGGCAGACTCCTTTGGAAAATTTTATCTTGGGCAACCCTATGACCATCTCTTTTTCACTAAGATCAGAAAGATACTTGTAATTTAGGTGGCCAAATATTTCATGCCAAATATTGCTTGCCTCATTAGCATGAATTAGAAGAGAAGAGGGGTTTGAGTAGGGTAGGAAGTGTGAGAACATGTATACCTTTTGAGCATGATTTGCAACCCCTTTTGCAATGAATTTACCACTTGATATATTTGTGATCTCAACTTCATCGGGGGAGAATATGACTTTCTTAGGAGACCCAGTGTGAATCATTTGGTACACTGACAAGATTTTGGAGGCAAGACCGGGCACATACAACACATTGTTGAACTGACCATGATCAAGATCAATCCTCCCTTTGCCCAAAATTTCAGTGAGAGAGTCATCTCTCAGTACTATAGGTGGTCCTTTCGACATGTCAAGTGAGGAGAATGCCTCCTTGGTCGAAACCATGTGTCTAGAAGCTCCAGAATCAATGATGAAGCTAGGTGATCTTGATGTGCCAGCAACCAATGCATGAACTCTCTCTCTGTCTTCTGAACATGATCCTCCTTCTCTCTTCTTTGAGCTGTCTGGAAGGGAGATGTCATTCTTCTCCAGGAGTTGGGTCAGCATGTCTATTTGTTTCTTCATTCAAGAGCATTCACTGTGATTTCCCTTATTGCAGTATGCACACATGCTCATTTCTCCTTTATTCTTCTTCCTTTGGTAGTTCTTCTTGGAACCTTGTGGCTCCTCCGGAGACTTGTTCTTGTCTCTCTTTTGCTCAGGTGGATTTTTAGCTTTATTTTTTCTTTTTGAATCCACCTTCAAATATCCAACAACCAGAGCTTGGTATTTGGATGGTTTGATGGTGCCCATCATCACTAGCTTGTCTTGTTCTTGTGTGAGAGATTCCATGAAATCTGCAAGGCTAGGCATCTTCCAGGTTCGAGTTGTCAACTTTGTGGCATAGAAGGTCGAAACAAACACTGAATAGTCAGGGCCAAGATTTGAGAGAATGTCCAAGACCAGCTGATCATCCTTATTTTCGATCCCACACTATTTTAGCTGCAAAACAAGTGCTTTGAACTTGGAGAAATAGAGTTGCAGTGATTCAAATCTATTGGGACTCAGGGAAATCAGCTCATTTTTTATTTGATGTCCCCTCATCTCGTCTGTCTTTCCAAAAATATCAGTAAGATTCTCCCATACTTCATTCGGTGATGTCAATCCATCAATATGGAAAAGGAGGTATTTGGAAATACTCAGACAAAGGAGACCATAGGCCTCATCCCTCCTGTTGTGCCATTTTATCTTCTCTGCAGCTACATTGGGCTTTGCTTCTGTTGCCATAGTCACCCTGTAGAGGCCTTTCGCTCTCAACAGTATCTCCATCTCTACTTTCCATTCAAAGAAGTTGAAGGGAGTCAAGATGATCTTTTGAGCTTGATCCATAGCTTAGAAATTTGTCCCAGTTGTCAGTAAAAGGCTCCCAGTCACTGATGTCGAACCTGCAAAACAATTTTGAAGGAGAGAAATCGATCTACAAATTATTATTGATTGTTAGAATACCAAAAAACATTTACATCATTGAAACATGACTCTAAGTTCCAATTTTATTTTGGGAAGATATCAAATGATATTTGATTTGTTATGATCAATTCACATTCTTATAACAGTATACAAAGTTTCATGTTGTAGAACATATGCCACAAGCTTCACTTTTTAGCTAAAATATGCAACCATTTTGCGTTACCATGTTGATTCTATGAATTAGTGATATAGAATTCACTAAGCATTTAGTTCTAGCTTAGAAGACTTGGTCTTGGAACAGTAATTGTTGA
Source organism: Pseudotsuga menziesii (assembly GCA_001517045.1). NCBI lineage: Eukaryota > Viridiplantae > Streptophyta > Pinopsida > Pinales > Pinaceae > Pseudotsuga > Pseudotsuga menziesii. Next base: position 191,411 of record LPNX010562713.1, on the reverse strand, counting down.
TGAAATATGGGTTCTGTCCTAATATTTCCAAAATAATTCTGATATTTTCTTTTCTCAAAATTTCATAATAAAAAAGGATTTTGAAGAAATTGAATCCATTTATATATTAAAAATACAAATTTAAAAAATAAAAATAAAAATAGAAATTTAACTAAAAATTATCTAAACTACTTTTCATCCTAAATATGAAAATAAGTGAAGACCCCTCGTGGCTGCTACCTTCTAGAGGATAATTTCCAAAAAATAAATGGTATAATGAATGGTATGTAATGCCCCGGTTTTGACCCCGTTACATTAGATGTATATGATGTATATATTGTAATGATCATGGTGTGGAGCTAAAGGCCAAGGCCCCGCCATTGATCGGTAATGCTATGTTTTGGATTTAATTGTCACCGAAGGTCTATCAGGGCATGCGGCATATAATATGTTGGCCATCATGTAAATATGCATCATAATTAATTAATGGACACAACTAGCTACGGTCGCGGCAACTAAATCGAATGGGGCATGATTTCCTAAGGATAAGGGGGGTGAAATATTTAACCTATGGGCCAATGGGGAAAAGCCAAATGTCTATGAGAAAACCCATCAAGCTGTCAACTACCTTTCTTGTCTTTTTCTCCCACCATTTATTTCTGCCAGAATGTGGTTGAGTTAGTTATTGCATGGAATGGGAAGAGTATGGGCAAAGAAATTCGAATTGGGAAGAGACCCATTTTTGAAAAATGTGTTCTGATTTCCTTGGCAAGGAAAATGCCCAAAAACGTATGCCATTCTTCCATACATCCACGTTTTTCATTTTCCTCACCATTCTCCTTCACATTGGAGCTTTTGGGAGCAGCTGGAATTTTTCCTGTGTCTTTCATTGCATGATTTTGGTTGCTGGCTTCATTTTTCCCATGGATGGGAGGTCGTTTTTGTAGTGCCAGGGACTGGGTTGTCTTCCTCATGTTTTGGGAGCCGCTGGTGCATTTTTCCCTTCACGTTTTTGTGATTTCATGTGTTTTTTACCATGGCTAGGAAGAGCCATTCAGGTTTTTGACTGTCTCAGCGACTATTGGCCTCATGCATAGGCTATTTGGGATGTTTTTTCCCTGCTGAGAGTTGCGCTCCCTGATAAGCTTCAGGGCTGTGTGTTTTTCCCCATATTGTGAGCCGTTTTTGGTGTTACGTTTGGGACTGTGTAATTCGTTTTTCCCTGTTTAAGCTGTGAGAGCTGAATTGATTGCCTGAGTGCAATTGTTGGTCTTTGGACTGTGTGAGGAGTAAGGGTGTTGGCTTGGTTGCTTGATAAACCTGGTGCTAGAAACCACACAGACAGAGCTAGAGGGCTAGCCTTCTTCTCCATCACCCCTGAATAGCACTGGAAGGGAATGCAGGGCCTGAGGGACTGTATAGCAGAGAAGGGACTGATTTCTTGTGTTGGGTGTGGATGGGTGTCTTAGAGGTCAGGCTAGTTCAAGTGTAGGTGTTCTTGGCTCTGTAATGAGCTCACCAGCTTAGCCAATTGCCTTCATCAACTCCTTAATGGCCTGATAAACCCAACTTGGTTGGCTTGGCTGTGTGTTTTTGTGTATCCTGGCTATGTATAAGCCTGCTAGTTCCCTTATTCCTTGGAGAATCATGCCCAGCTCGGGGGTGGCAGTGCTGCTGAGAGATTAAGGAGCACGCTAGCCTATGGTTGGGTGGAACGTTGCAACGACGTAGCTGGTTGCGGAAGGAGTTCTTTATAAGATAAGTAATCTTGTGTATTTTACTTCTGCAACTCTATATTTACTATTAATTAAAAATGGAATGAACATGTTGAATGAATGCTTGTTTGAATGTTGTTGTTTCCGCTGTGAATAAGGATTAAATTGCATCTATGCATGATGAACAATCCTGCGCGCATATTTTAGTTTAAATTCTCTTTCAACATTTTATTTAAGCCTGTACATGTTCATGGGCGGTTAGCCCGGTCTGAATAAGCCTGTAGTCACATCCTTCTTGCTGGTCACGGCAATGGGGACGTGACATGGTAGCCTTTAGTCTCATGAAGAAGCACCCCACTTTGATATGCTTTGTAAGTGTTTTGTGGCAGTCCAGGGAGGTGTTGGCCCGATTTTCTGAATATAGGCCAATAAGGAGGTTTTGTCCACACAATCAGCTTAAAACAGTGTCCGGTATGTTTGGATTAACAAAACCTCGCAGGTTATGGTCCTGTTACCAGCTAGTTTGTCTCTTAGGGAGAACTTAAAACCAGCAAAATATAACCTATTTTAATATTTATCCTACCTAAATACCTAAAATATCCTAAGGTTGCTTTCTTGAGGAAAGATTTTGATTTTTGGAAAGTTTTCTAAAACATGAAAACTTATGTAAAGTATGTAGAATGATTTAACAGTTCTAATTAAACTCAAAAATAATAAAATTTATACTAATTAATCTATCTATCCTATTTAACTCTATCTCAGCTGAGAGCATATTTAAGACTATTATTAATTATTAATCAATAACAGAAAAACTGGAGTGTGATCGAAACAAACATATTTAAATCACAACAAAATCCATTCTACTATAATAGAAATGAAATCTAACTTGTAAACACACAGTTAATTTCAACTTCCTAAAACTGGTTAATAATTAATGATCAAGATAGTCTTATGAATTTGAGATAATGCTTATTTAAAGTCACTGTTAACATACAAATGAGATTTTAAATAAACAGAAAAGTATATCATTAAAACTTATGTTTATAGTAAACATACTAATAAACAAAACCATAATGAAATATTTATTCAAAAACACTAACTTGAACTGATAAAGTGAAATAGATGATTGAACATCAGTATGTCACAGCAATACTGAGTTAATATATAAGCAGAAAACAACAAACTGAAATATATATATATATAAAATCCAAAAAAAACGAAATACCAGTCACAGTATTTGTTTGCAGATGTCCAGTATCATTCACATTAAAGCTTCAACTCCAAGTATGATATGGTACTAGTAACAAGATATATTTAAAAATAAGTTTTCTTTGCACACTTCATCCCCTCAGTTCATCAAAACTCTTCCCTTATATACTATCAAGATTCAGTTTTCCTCTATAAATGTTGCATGCAACATTATAGGGATTGTTTTAACAAAAAAGGGCATCTAATTACACCTACTACTAAAAATAGAAATCGACTAGTTTGAGTCGAGGCATTCCAGAAATTTCTTGATTATTGACAAAACTCCAGCTCACAACCAAACAGCTACATCTCCAAGCCATTGTATGATCACGTTGTATACTTCTGGAAAAAGAGTGGTGATAAAACTTCCTGCATTGAAGTCAATCAAAGCATCTTATTAAAATCAATTTAATACACAGCTAACAGAAATAACTTAAAATTTTAAATGCATGCCTGTTAAATCTCCGATTTTATAGGCATGCAAAATCGAAATTACTATTACTTGTTCTGCTGCGACATATGATATGAGAAAACCATTAAGTTTCATTATGAAGAGCAACTACTCTTCTAGGTTCAGCTAGTTTAGCCTTCAACTTGATAATTTTAATATTTTGTTTTTCAATTCGTTCCAGTAGCAGCTGATTTGTACTTAAAATTGATTTCTTGGATTTTTTGTATTGATTCTTCTTAATGTTCACCCTTTTCCACCTATCAATCCATTCTAGCAATTCTTTTCTGAAAGTTTTTTTTTCTTCTTCCAATAAGGCTGTACTTGATAGACACTATTTGAGCTTTCCTTTGAACTCTGTGATTTTATTTTGATAGACATTGCCTAACACCTGTTGCAGAGTTTCATCTTCTTTATTTACCTTTACCTGAGGAGAACGAGGACTGTCGCTATGCTGACTATGTAATGGTTCAAGTTCTACGTCGTTTGCATTTGTTTTTGATTGGATTCCTTCGACATCATCTGATTGCACATCACTTCCCTGCGCAGTAGCAGAATTCCCTACACCCGTTGTGTTAGGGATAGACAACGAAATATCATCTTCAATATTCACAACTATAGGTTTAGTAGCTGTAGATTTGGAAGTCTGTTGATCCGCCCTATATCCTGAAACCAAATGAATACTATGCATGCTCCTTGTGACTCTTCGTGAAAATGATAAGTTTTCAAAACCCAACCCTTCTTTGTCACAACAAACCTGAGCCAAATGATCTAACTTATGCATAGAATCTTTATTGCATTCATCAGGTTTATTTGCTTCATCATTTTTATTGTTTTCACCTTCATCTAATCCTTCTTTTATGTTTGCAAGGTTGCTATCATTCTCACCAGGTAAGGGTTTAACCAGGATTTCCCTAGAATTGCAAGGAATTGAAACCTTATCGTTATTCTCATTAATTTCATTGTCTATGGGCATGTTTACGACCTCGGGTTCCTTGACCTCTGAGCTATCAACCCCATGATTTATGACCTTTCGCTTCCTACAAGCCCGTGGGGATGGATTAGGCCAGTACTGTGTCGGCCCCAATTGACAATCAACTAGAAACTTATCCCAAGACACACCTTTAGCAGATAGTTGAAATTGCAATAACATTTTTATCAACTCGTGATGACAAAGACTACTGTCAGGGTTATTGAAATTCTTAACAGACTGTGACATTTTTTTAATACTTTGCCATAGATAGAAGGGTAAGTTAAGTTTGCAACCCTTTACTGCTAACAGTAATCGTAAATGATATAGGTGTAAATGGGATTATCGTCCACAACAGGACACGTACCTTACTAAGATTTCATAGTACATTCTCCATTCGAGCTTCAGAAATTTCACAGGGACACCAATCTTCAGCTTCATATTATCCGGTAATGGCATTAATAGAGCCAAGCATTTCTTCTTATTGACCACCATTCCTTTCAACCAACGTTCCCCAACCTGTGGAAGTTTAGTGGCTTGGGCAATCTTGTCTTCGTTGATAACAAATTTGAAACCCCCAATTTGCACCCTGTCATCTTCAAAACTCATAGCGAACATCTTAGTAATCTCCGCATGGTGACCATCAAAGCTTCGAAAGAAATGTGCCCATCCCATTTTCTCGAATTTCTTGGCAATTTTCTGGTTAGCTTCTATTAGTTCAGACCCTGAAATCTCAAAACGATTCAAAGGAGACATGGTTTCCTCTGCACTCTCTGGGCTTCGACTTGAAATGAATGGGGAATTGAAAATAGAGGGAATAGGTATCCATACACACGACATGATGGATAACCTTCACATGCTTCAAATCTAAACGGAAATCCAATCTCTGAACCTGCCATTTTAGCGGGATTTTAAGCAATGACAATCTTCACACTATACCATGATTTATGCCAGTTTATCTATGCTTGACCATGACTGTTAGTGATAATCACTAACTTGGCGAACCAGAGACACGGTGACTGATAGAGTCATCATTGCAGCCATTGATTATTGACAGTGGTTCATAATTAATAGGTACAACGACGTAATTTGAAATAACTATTAGCATTTAACACTGCCAACACGTTATTACCATATGCATACAACTGTCGACTCTATCAAGGGGTGAAAGCCACATTTTCATACCAGCTCATCGATCCAAAAGATTGATCATTTATTGATTTGACAATCGGTTTATTGCATGGCCAGCTAATCCAAACAATCATCCCTATTTTATCATGTTACGTAGTGGTATGAAGATTAATAAATCGCGTCTAATGTTAATGATGCAAAAATGGCTAAATTAATGTCTATACTATATATGTACAAAACTAAGTTTAAACCCTTTAAAAATCCTATCGACACATATATACCATCATATAGGATATTTATTATAAGTAAAAGTTTCCTATATGAACATCATTTATCCATTAACTATGATATTTACAAAGTTCATAATAGAGTATTACATATGATGTTAACTTTCGAAAATTCTTTTAGTCTTAGGACTAATAATACCCTATTTAACATACAATGTGTTTTATGAAATTTCTCTTGGCACAAATCCCTTAAGTCACATAAATTCATTTTGATGATTTCAATAACTTAATGAAAATTTACGAAACTTATCTGACAGTTGTTTAAAAGCCAAGTTTTATGATCAAGTTTCTTTCAACTTTAGAATCATTAAATAACTTTCCTTTGATTGACAGTACCTTCAGAATCAAAGATTCTGAAGGTGCTCTTTCATAATTTTAAAATTGATAAATCACATGAAGAGCTGATCTCTCTTCATTCATCAAGAAATGAAGAGGTTGTTGCTGGCTGCCGACAAATGGCGACGACCTGGGTGAACCAGTTATCTCTACTTAAACAAGATGATCAAAGCGAAATCTTAGAAATCTGTTAAAAATAATCAAAATCCTTTATTCATGTCAAACCTTTATTTATTCAAATTCATAAGTATAACTCGGAAATATTTCATCTTTTGAAACAAACATTTGATCAGAGATAGACTTACAAATATCTTCATTGAAACAAGTACTTCTTAGTAAAGCTGATCTTACCATCAGCATAGAATACTGCTCTTCTGAAAACTTTCTAGAACCTGTTCCATAGAATGATAATTTTTTATTTTTATTTTTTAAACAATAATTCTGTCTGAATACTACTATCTAGGTTTGGTATCCCAATGTGATAGTATCATTCACGAGAGTTTTCTGAAATAAGCAGGCCGACTCGTGATGAGATCTCCTGTCTTTTAATTTCTTTAAAATCAAAAGCCATCACCCTGGTGATCAGAAATGAAGTTATTCCAGGCAACACTGATGATCATGATTAGGCCGGCTCATTACTGAGACCTCCTATTCTTCAGACAAAAGTTATGTTTTTATTGCAATTTTCATTATTTTTCTTTTTTTTCTTTTTTTTTTACAAAATGAGAGATCATTACCCAGCATGGTAACCAAATGGTAATGTCAGTCATTAATATCACCAGAAAATGAATCAGCTGGCTCGTGATGAGACCCCTTATCTTTTTATTTCAAAACCAAAAGCCATTACTAGTTTCCTAATAATGTCATACCAGTGATATTTGTGATTCTGATTGGACCAGCTCATTACTAAGACCTTCCATCTCTCACTTTAGCTTCTTATTGACTGGAACAGATGCTAGATAGTTCTCAAATGATAAAAGTTTTCTAAGAGTGATGATAGAGATCTATAAAGATTTTTCAAAAGTACAAGCTTCGAAAAAGATATATAATAAACTATCCCTATTTAAGAAAATAACAAGATGAAGAAAAATATGAGAAACACTTATAAATAGAAATAATGAAGGTCTTTTACAAAATTAAGAAATTTTGATCAATCTGAACAAATTTTAAAGGATTTTAGTCTAAAATCATAATTTTAAAGACTGATGAGTAAACTGATCTTATTCATTTACATTAATTACAATTGTTAATTACATATTTCTGTCTAAAGACTGGTTATATCCATAAATTTTAACAATCTGAAATATTCGACTTTGACAGAAATTTGATTCATATACAGTTTGCTAGTTTATATACAGGAATACAAATTATTTACAAACAGCAAGTAGGTATATACATTTTTAGACAGCAAAATATCAACAGAAATATTTTTTAAGAATCAGTCCATTCACAGGGAATGTCTCGGACTGTCCTTCAAGCGTTTGCAATCGAAAGGTACTTGGACCTATTTTTTCAGAAATAACAAAGGGACCTAACCACAATTTCTAAAACTTAGTATGATCACCCTTATCTTCATGAGCTTTATCCCATTTTAAGACTAGCTCTCCTACCTGAAATTCTCGATTAGAACTGAAAGATTGGTCAAACCATGATTTTACAATCTGTTGGTGTTTGTTAAAGTGTTGTTTTTACTTCTCCCTGTCTTCTTCTAATTTTAACAATGCATTAATTCTTTTTTCAATTGCTGGGCATTCTTCTTCCTAGACAGACTGAGCTAATTGTAATGAAGGTAGGAACACATTTGGTGGAAGAATAGCTTTAGTTCCATATACTAAGAAAAATGGTGAGTTACCTATTGCAGCTTTAGGAGTTACTCTGTCTGCCCAAAGAGCATTGACCAATTCTGTATGCCAATTCCGATGATGAGCTGAAACAGTTCTTTTAAGAATTTTCAATAAATTTTTGTTTGTTGATTCAGCTAGACCATTCCCATGAGGATGGTAATTAGTTGAATATCTGATTCTTATTCCTTTTTCTAATGCAAACTGAGTCAATTCAACCGATGAAAAATATGATGCATTATCGAAAACTAGAGAATCAGGAATACCAAATCTTGTTATGATAAAGAATTCTAAAAATAATATAACTTGATTAGTATTCACAACTTTTAACGGTGCAGCCTCAGCCCAACGAGTGAAATAATCAGTTGCAGTTATTATATACTTGTGTTGCATTGATGAGGGAGGTTTTATTGGACCTGCTATATCGATACGCCACTGCTGAAAGGGTCTTTCAGCTGAAACAGGTTGTAAAGGGAAAGCAGATTTTTTTACCCTTCCTGCGGCAAGTTGACACTCTTGACACTTTCTGACGAAAGTATAAGAATATTGAAACAAGGTAGGCCAATAATAACCAGCCCTAAGAATTTTATGAGCTGTAGTCTCTCCACCAAAATGACCTCCTGCAGGTCCAGAATGCAATTCTTTCAGAATTGTTTCTGTTTCATCTTTATCTAAACATCGAAGGTATACTCCGTCTGAATTTTTCCGAAAGAGGATATTATCTGTTAATAAGTATGGAGCAGACTTCAATCTCAGGGATCTTTTCTTTTTCGGGTCTAAGTAATCAGGGGCAGTCCTTGTTTCCAGAAGTACTCGTATGTCTGTGTACCAGGAATCTTGAGGTGGTGGATAAAAATAAATTTCTCTGGTAAGTAAATCTTCATCAATGACAATTTCAGTTTTATCATCAAGAAAATGAGCAGTTTCAGCAGCTAATTTACACAATCCTTGTCCTTTAATTATCATTGATGGTTTGATTTCTAAGTCATATTCTTGAAGAGCTGTCATCCAAGCTGCCCTTTTTTCTCCTAAATCTTTTTGTACCAACAAATTTCTGGCTGAAGAATAAGGGACAATTACTTTCGTTTTGGATTTCAACAAGTAAGGACGAAAATGTTTTACAGCTTTAAAGACGGCAAAAGCTTGTTTATCCACTTCATGATAGTTGAGTTCAGCACCTTTGAAATTTGAACTCATGAACGAAATTGGGACTTCATTATTTTGTTGATTCAATTGAGTTAAAACTGCTGCATATGCAATATCAGAAGCAAAGGTGTATAATATAAAATCCTTATTAAAATCTGGACTTAGAAGACTAGGAGCTTCTGAAATGGCTTCTAATTTTTTTTGAAAAGATTCTTTTTCCGTTTGTCCCCAATTAAACACAGCATCTTTTTTAATCATTTTCTGTAAAGGACAAATGATCTATGAAAAACTAGGAATGAATCTCCTAACAAAGTTAATTTTCCCTAAGAATGACTGCATTCCTTTCTTGCTGGAGGGAAAAGTAATCTTTGAAATAGCTTGTGTTCTTTCAGGATCAATCATGATTCCGTGTTTCAATACTACACATCCTAACAAGATACCTTCTGAAACAACAAATATTGTTTTTTTAGGATTTAAAGATATTCCAAATTTTCTACATTGTTCAAATACTTTTCTCAAATGGTTAAGATGATCAGGCCGATGTTTAGAGTAGACAGTAACGTCATCCAAATAGACAACGTCTGAATGACTGGTTAAGCCTCTAAAAGCAATATCCATTGCTCGTTGAAATGTTGCTACCGCATTGATTAACCCAAAGGGCATCTTACGGTAAGCGTACGTTCCCCATGGAGTTCTAAAAGCTGTTTTCAGTTGATCATCTGGGGAGACCAGTATTTGGTTGTACCATGAGAAACCATCAAGGAGAGACAGTATCTCAGACCCAAACACCTTCTGAAGAATTTTTTCCATGGGAGGAACAGGGTAATTATATTTTTCAGAAGCTTTATTTAAATTTCTAAAATCGACACATAACCTAATATCCCCATTTTTCTTCCTAACTGTAACTAAGTTTGCTACCCATTGAGTATGTCTGATAGGAAAAATGATCTTGGCATCTAACAATTTATTCAGTTCTTTTTTAATTGTTGGTTCGTGATGGGTGATATTTTCTTAACTTCTGCTGAAAGGGCTTTGATTCTTGTTTAATTGGAATTATATGTTGAATGACTTGAGTATTGAATGTTTTTAGGTCATCATATGTCCATGCAAATATATCTTTAAACTCCTTAAATAATTTTATGAAAGCTGTTTTTTCTACAGGATTACAATCTAATCCTAGATTTATAGTTTGGGGATTTGATTCCGTCCCCAAATTGATGGTTTCATATTTCATCCGAGAGCTATTTGTTTTACAATTAGGAACAGACTTAAACTTATCCTGCAGATCAAAAAACTTTTCTAATCTTAATACTGAATTGGGAACTGGTTTTACCTGTTCGAAATCTTTTTCAACTGAACAGAAATAATTTATTACCGAAAAATCCCGCAGATTATCATCATGAGTGACTTCATCTATTGTTGAATCTTTAAAAATATCCTCGTTTGTTAGAAAATGCAATACCTGCGTATCATTGTCAAACACACGCCAGTTAAAAATATTATCTGATATGGAGGACCTAAAAATCAATTCAACAGAAAAGAAATCTGGTGTAAGATTTTCTGAAGAAATTAACTTAGATGCTACATTTGCCAATAAATCTGCTTCTTGATTTTGATTTCTAGGAACAGAATTTATGTTAAATGCATCAAAATGTGTAATCAGATTCCATACCTTTTTCTGATAACTCTGTAAATGCTGAGATAAACAATGAATGGAATTACGAACCTGTCTAACTATGATCTCGGAATCGCCATAAACAATTATCTCTTTGATGCCCAAATCCATTGCCTTTTTCAAACCTTGTATTAAAGCTTCATATTCAACTGTGTTATTTGTACAACTAAATTCCATTCTACAAGCCATACAGGTTTTATTACCTTGAGGATCTATCAATAAACAGTCGGCTCCTGCTCCTTCTTTAGATTTTGCGCCATCGAAGTATAAAGTCCAAATAGAACTATGTGCAATTACCTTACTCTCTATGATATTTACAATATTTACATTATTTACATCACTGATGGTTTCCTTGAGTGAATGATTAGGAGAAACAGATGTTATGTTACAAATTTCAGATTGCTGATTATTTTCAAACAGAGTGGAATTTTCAGCTTTGAAATTTCCAAATCCTAATTCATACATGTAGTTTCCCATAATAGAATCAGAAAATAACACAGGTTCACTAGGATCATGCAATTCTTTAACAGTATGTTTCATATACCGTTCTCTATGTATTTTTATCTGATTTGATTTCCCATTCTTAGGTAACCACAATGTTGACCAATCAGTGGCAAAGAAACCGTTCAGCTGTTGAGACCAATCGCTACTTAAAAACAATCCATATGCATCTGGAATATCAGCAACAACAATGTCTATGATTTGATAAACTGAAGGGTTACAAGCGATTCTAACTAAGACATCCTTCATTTCTCCAACAACCTTTACATTTGTTCTATCTAATTGAGTTATTTGTGAATTAGATGGAACAAATTTTCCATTCAATTTCTTACATACAGATAAAGGCATAACATTAGATGATGCTCCTGAATCTACCATGCAGTTGTAAACATTCCTATTGAAAATTTCAAAGGTAAGTAAAAATGGAGGTGTTGTTGACTTAGAATTTTTACCTATCAATGAAGCTTTGTTGGCTACTGCTTTTCCTTTTTCAGTTCCTGTTGGATCATTGTTAGAACTATTTGCAGCAATGTTTTGTTTTGCATTAGGGACAATTGAACTCACTGCAGGATTTATAATATGACTATTAGGCATTGGGTAGATTTGAAGAAGATCGTACATACTAATGTTTGCACGTGTCTTCTTTAAATCTTCAATTATATCATATTGTAGATCTAATTTGGAGCATGTTGAATAGTTTGAGTGCCCTTAGTGGGCAGAGTTTGCTTTCCAGATTGAGTTTGTTTGTTCGGTTGTGAATTATCAGTATTTGAGCTTGAAGCACCTGGAGTGTTTGTAGTTGCTTTACTATGAGTATTATACGCATGTTGTCCTGAAGGTGGGTTTCTATTTTCATGTTCTTTTACAACACTATCCCAGAAATGGCCATTAACTTGTTGAGGTTCTTCTGATTCATTATCATTTTCTGATTCCCCTTCTTCTTCGTTTTCATTTATCTCTTGATTACGAGTTTCAGACAAAGATAGAACAACTCGAATTGCGTTAAAGATTTCTTCATTAGAAGCTACGTCGGGGGGTGTATTTTTATTATTTGTGTTTGGGTTTTGTCTAAATTGATTTCTGAAGTAACCCCTAGAAGGAGAAGCTTCAGAGTTAGTCTTTTTTAACCCTATAACTTCATTGCTTAATGTTTGAATAGCGTTCTGTAACTTTTCTACATCGAATGCTTTATCTTTATCTGAACTAGACTTTTCTATTTTTCTTCGAGGAAAAGAATCAGATTTCCCACTTTTATCTGGTTCATAAGACATGAAATCTTTTTCTCCTTTAATTGCTTCCTCAAATGTTTCTATTAGCATTGTTTTTCCAGCTCTTTTCACAAACATTCCGGAATTCCTAGGTAAGGCTGATGTATAATTTTCAATAATTATATCTTCCGGAGGTTGAGAAGCAACTGGAATTTTATTTTTTAAAGTTAGAAACCTTTGATTGAAATCTTTGATTCTTTCTTTAGGCTCCATTTTAATTCTAGATAACTCTAGGGCTAAAAGAGCAGGTGTTTTATCTTCCCCGAATTCATCTAGAAAAGCTTTATTAAATTCCCCCCAATTTGTAATAGATCCTTGTACTAATGAAAAGTACCAGGTAGAAGCTCTTCCTTCAAAGGTGACAGGAAACAATCGACAAACAACATCTTCATGCTGAACATTCAAAGTTTGAATAGCCAACATGACTTTATCAATATGCACCTCCGCAGGTTCTTTGTCATCTGGGTTAAACTTAGGAAGAATTTTATCTAAATGTTTTGGTAATGGGTGCTGTACCCCAGGAACTGCTACAGCAGCTGCCCTTAACCAAGGGAGATGTGGATTAGGTGGAGGAGGTGGAGGATTACCTCCTCCTCCTACATTTCCTGCCATTGGACTTCCTTGGGAGCTGGAAGAACTTCCTGAATTGGAAGGTCTTGGACTATCAAGTGGAGACTCAGGAGGAGAAGGTGGTTGATTAGAACCACTTCCTACAATTAGTATTCTAGTAGTATTGGTTTGTGAAATCTGCCTTTGATGTCTTTCAATCTGATGATGAGGAGTACTACCAGTTATATCCAAATCTTGCGTAACTATGGTCAATTGTGGATTGTGTCGTTGTTGTCTAGGAAGACCATAATCTATTGGGGAAATTCCTAACTGATTAGCGTAAGCTCTAGTAAGGATATGTCTAGATTCTTCTAGAGTTTGAGCACTTTGTGTGGGAGTAAAGGGAGAAGTAACAGGATCACGTTCAAGGATATTCCTAACAGTTTCTATAAAAGGTGATCTACTGAATTCTGGAGATTGTTGGCTGGTTGGAAATGTTTCATTAGTTTCACCTGCCATTACTTAATTCATGCCCTCCTTCTAGCACCATTTGTTGGCCCAATTTTCTGAATCTAGGCCAATAAGGAGGTTTTGTCCACACAATCAGCTTAAAACAGTGTCCGGTATGTTTGGATTAACAAAACCTCGCAGGTTATGGTCCTGCTACCAGCTAGTTTGTCTCTTAGGGAGAACTTAAAACCAGTAAAATCTAACCTATTTTAATATTTATCCTACCTAAATACCTAAAATATCCTAAGGTTGCTTTCTTAAGGAAAGACTTCGATTTTTGGAAAGTTTTCTAAAACATGAAAACTTATGTAAAGTATGTAGAATGATTTAACAGTGCTAATTAAACTTAAAAATAATAAAATTTATACTAATTAATATATCTATCCTATTTAACTCTATCTCAGCTGAGAGCAGATTTAAGACTATTATTGATTATTAATCAATAACAGAAAAATTGGAGTGTGATCGAAACAAACATATTTAAATCACAACAAAAGCCATTCTGCTATAATAGAAATGAAATCTAACTTGTAAACACACAGTTAATTTCAACTTCCTAAAACTGGTTAATAATTAATGATCAAGATAGTCTTATGAATTTGAGATAATGCTTATTTAAAGTCACTGTTAACATACAAATGAGATTTTAAATAAACAGAAAAGTATATCATTAAAACTTATGTTTATAGTAAACACACTAATAAACAAAACCATAATGAAATATTTATTCAAAAACACTAACTTGAACTGATAAAGTGAAATTGATGATTGAACATTAGTATGTCACAGCAATACTGAGTTAATATATAAGTTGAAAAAAACACACTGAAATATATATATATATATATATATATATATATATATATATAATCCAAAAAACAAAATACCAGTCACAGTATTTGTTTGCAGATGTCCAGTATCATTCACATTAAAGCTTCAACTCCAAGTATGATATGGTACTAGTAAAAACATATATTTCAAAATAAGTTTTCTTTGCACACTTCATCCCCTCAGTTCATCAAAACTCTTCCCTTATATACTATCAAGATTCAGTTTTCCTCTATAAATGTTGCATGCAACATTATAGGGATTGTTTTAACAAAAAAGGGCATCTAATTACACCTACTACTAAAAATAGAAATCGACTGGCCTGAGTCGAGGCATTCCAAAAAGTTCTTGATTATTGACAAAACTCCAGCTCACAAACAAACAGCCACATCTCCAAGCCATTGTATGATCACGTTGTATACTTCTGGAAAAAGAGTGGTGATAAAACTTCCTGCATTGAAGTCAATCAAAGCATCTTATTAAAATCAATTTAATACACAGCTAACAGAAATAATTTAAAATTTTAAATGCATGCCTGTTAAATCTCCGATTTTACAGGCATGCAAAATCGAAATTACTATTACCTGTTCTGCTGCGACATATTAGATGAGAAAACCATTAAGTTTCATTATGAAGAGCAACTACTCTTCTAGCTTCGGCTAGTTTAGCCTTCACCTTGATAATTTTAATATTTTGTTTTTCAATTCGTTCCAGTAGCAGCTGATTTGTACTTAAAATTGATTTCTTGGATTTTTTGTATTGATTCTTCTTAATGTTCACCCTTTTCCACCTATCAATCCATTCTAGCAATTCTTTTCTGAAAGTTTTGTTTTCTTCTTCCAATAAGGTTGTACTTGATAGACACTGTTTGAGCTTTCCTTTGAACTCTGTGATTTTATTTTGATAGACATTGCCTAACACCTGTTGCAGAGTTTCGTCTTCTTTATTTACCTTTACCTGAGGAGAACGAGGACGGTCGCTATGCTGACTGTGTAATGGTTCAATTTCTACGTCGTTTGCATTTGTTTTTTATTGGATGCCTTCGACATCATCTGATTGCACATCACTTCCCTGCGCAGTAGCAGAATTCCCTACACCCATTGTGTTAGGGATAGACAACGAAATATCATCTTCAATATTCATAACTGTAGGTTTAGTAGCTATAGATATGGAAGTCTGTTGATCCACCCTATATCTTGAAACCAAATGAATACTATGCATGCTCCTTGTGACTCTTCGTGAAAATGATAAGTTTTAAAAACTCAACCCTTCTTTGTCACAACAAACCTGAGCCAAATGATCTAACTTATGCATAGAATCTTTATTGCATTCATCAGGTTTATTTGCTTCATCATTTTTATTGTTTTCACCTTTAGCTAATCCTTCTTTTATGTTTGCAGGGTTTCTATAATTCTCACCAGGTAAGGGTTTATCCAGGATTTCCCTAGAATTGCAAGGAATTGAAACCTTATCGTTATTCTAATTAATTTCATTGTCTATGGGCATGTTTACGACCTCGGGTTCCTTGACCTCTGAGCTATCAACCCCAGGATTTATGACCTTTCACTTCCTACGAGCCCATGGGGATGGATTAGGCCAGTACTGTGTCGGCCCCAATTGACAATCAACTAGAAAGTTATCCCAAGACACACCTTTAGCAGATAGTTGAAATTGCAATAACATTTTTATCAACCCGTAATGACAAAGACTACTGTCAGGGTTATTGAAATTCTTAACAGACTGCGACATTTTTTTAAGACTTTGCCATAGATAGAAGGGTAAGTTAAGTTTGCAACCCTTTACTGCTAATAGTAATCGTAAATGATATAGGTGTAAAAGGGAATATCGTCCACAACAGGACACGTACCTTACTAAGATTTCATATTACATTCTCCATTCGAGCTTCAGAAATTTCACAGGGACACCAATCTTTAGCTTCATATTATCCGGTAATGGCATTAATAGAGCCAAGCATTTCTTCTTATTGACCACCATTCCTTTACACCAACGTTCCCCAACCTGTGGAAGTTTAGTGGCTTGGGAAATCTTGTCTTCGTTGATAACAAATTCGAAACCCCCAATTTGCACCCTGTCATCTTCAAAAATCCTAGCAAACATCTTAGTAATCTCCGCATGGTGACCATCAAAGCTTCGAAATAAATGTGCCCATCCCATTTTCTCGAATTTCTTGGCAATTTCCTGGTTAGCTTCCATTAGTTCAGACCCTGAAATCTCAAAACAATTCAAAGGAGACATGGTTTCCTCTGCACTCTCTGGGCTTCGACTTGAAATGAATGGGGAAGTTAAAACAGAGGGAATAGGTATCCATACACACGACATGATGGATAACCTTCACATGCTTCAAATCTAAACGGAAATCCAATCTCTAAACCTGCCATTTTAGCGGGATTTTAAGCAGTGACAATCTTCACACTATACCATGATTTATGCCAGTTTATCTACGCTTGACCATGACTGTTAGTGATAATCACTAAATTGGCGAACCAGAGACATGGTGATTGATAGAATCATCATTGCAGCCATTGATTATTGACAGTGGTTCATAATTAATAGGTACAACGACGTAATTTGAAATAACTATTAGCATTTAACACTGCCAACACGATATTACCATATGCATACAACTGTCGACTCTATCAAGGGGTGAAAGCCATGTTTTCATACCAGCTCATCGATCCAAAAGATTGATCGTTTATTGATTTGACAATCGGTTTATTGCATGGCCAGCTAATCCAAACAATCATCCCTATTTTATCATGTTACGTAGTGGTATGACGATTAATAAATCGCACTGTAATGTTAATGATGCAAAAATGGCTAGATTAATGTCGATACTATATTTGTACAAAACTAAGTTTAAACCCTTTAAATATACTATCGACACATATATACCATCATATAGGATATTTATTATAAGTAAAAGTTTCCTATATGAACATCATTTATCCATTAACTATGATATTTACAAAGTTCATAATAGAGTATTACATATGATGTTAACTTTCGAAAATTCTTTTAGTCTTAGGACTAATAATACCCTATTTAACATACAATGTGTTTTATGAAATTTCTCTTGGCACAAATCCCTTAATTCACATAAATTCATTTTGATGATTTCGATAACTTAATGAAAATTTACGAAACTTATCTGACAGTTGTTTAAAAGCCAAGTTTTATGATCAAGTTTCTTTCAGCTTTAGAATCATTAAATCACTTTCCTTTGATTGGGAGTACCTTCAGAATCAAAGATTCTGAAGGTGCTCTTTCATAATTTTAAAATTGATAAATCACATGAAGAGCTGATCTCTCTTCATTCGTCAAGAAATGAAGAGGTTGTTGCTGGCTGCCAACATGAGGCCAATTTGTGCCCCGAATTATATTATGGGCATCACCTTGTATTTGAAAATGTCTCTTCCTTAATAGTATCTTTTGTGATGAAACACTAACTCACTTAAGGGAATATTCTTGGTAATAAAGAAACATCCACTGTAGAGGGACCTTAGGGCCTAAGGCATGTGGATAAACTTTGGAGGAGGATTGTTGATATTTGGAGGCTTGTTTCATGTTACTCCATCGTATTTCATTCATTTGTGGAGATAAAACCCTCTTTTATGGGATAGTGATAGTATATTTTTTGGGCATGCTTTGATAGGAGTTCTCGGCATGCTCCTCCAAAATATGCATTAAAAAACCGAAAACCATGTGCCAATATAATGGACCCACATACAAAACCATCAAGCCACCTCCAAACAAGGGCCAAACGTTAAGCACTTTGGTAATATGTGCAAGTAGAGTGAAGTGCTACAAAATGTGTGTTGAAACCCCACACCATGCTTGAGATCAACCTTATGAACCCCTTAATTAATGGGTGTTCCTCAAGATATGTGCATGACACTAGTGAATAGAAGTGTGTAAAATAATCTCTTCAATATGCAAAGCATTCCTCTAAATGTGAACAAATGGTGGTCAAAGGAGCGTCCTCTCCTCAAGCACTCCATCCATAGAATCTCTCAACCCATGAAACTTAGAAATGTAGCATTATATGTGGTGTAATAATGCAAAGTTCCCATCCAACCTTAGATCCTAGTGATGTGGCATCTCTCGACATATGTAATTGGTTGTAGGGATTAGGTGAGATGTCCCTCAAGTGAACAAATATGCATGGAATTCTGAAGGTGAAGGATCTAAAATGTGACAGAAACCTACGTGTTCCATCATGCCTAAAAATATGTGGTGATGCCACATAACACAATGCTCAATGAGAAAATAGGAACCAACAGTTGGAATCAATATCAACTAAGCCATTGATCCTCCATAATGCAATCTAATGAACAAGGTCTTCAAACATTGTTCGAATCTGCATGCATCATAAACCCTTCATAACATAGCATAATAAACAAGGTCTTCAAACATAGTATTGATCCTCATGCATCATAATCAGTGGAAATATCGTTCATCATATCATTTTTGGATCTCTCCAATCACCTTCAACTATGTATTTTTGAAAATGATCATGTTGAGATATGGTTTCCATGTATTGATCATATTTACCTAGGAAGGATTAATCACAACATGAGCACAAAACTATGTTAAGTTCTTTAACATTTGATGTTGCTATTTATGCCCAAATCCAATCATTAGGAAACCCTATGATCTCTTTCTTCATCAGTAGAACTGCTTAAGGAATACCATTACTGAAATTGTAGCTTGGGTAGGACTTCTATGATGGAATTGTACCTTAGTTATGAAGGGTTCCTTGGGAAATGAGATTTTTGACAAAATATTGGTCAAGCTACTATGCAACATTGGTATGGGAAAATTCTTAGACTGGGTGAGTCCGAATGGGAGGTTCTACATGAATGCACACCATTTTTTTAACATTGGGACTCATTATTACTTTCTAATACCAAATTAGGTCATGGTGAACTACTTTTGCATTGTATCTATATTGTGAGATTATTAACATGAAATATTTCCCTAGTTTCACCTCATATCCCTTATTGAGTGTGGTAACCATAGTGGATACTTGTCACTGGGAAAATTATTTGTGAAATTGCTTGATGCCATGCTCCCCTTCATGTAGTGTGTATTTTTTTCCAACTAGTAAGATTAGCTTTGCTTGAAGTAAACATGTTCATATGATTTCAACTGTATCTATTGTCTTTCTATAGAACTAGATTGTTGATGTTCAAATGTTTAGAACAAGTTACTATAGGGAAAAACCATCTCCCATTATGCCATTGGTGCTAAAGATAGTTTGGAAAAAACACATAGATATGGATGTACGATTTATCCTTAGCAAATGAAAATCACAGACATTTGTAATGAATTGTGAACTTGGAGTTGATGTTTTTTTAAAAGTTTGTGGTCTATTTTTTATGAAAATTAAATTTTGTTTTTATGATATCAAATATGTTATTACAGTGCACATATATATTCACTCATAATATAGCATCAGTGAGGTTACCAATCATACAACTAGTGAGTGCATTCTGCTATAATGTAGAGTTATCCAACCATGTACCATATGCGAAACAATTATGTTGACCTATCGGTGTGATGCCAAATTGCAAGTAAAATCAGTTTTGTCAATCAGTGATCATTCAAAGTATAATATATCTCATTAAAGTGGTTTAGTTTAATATACCTAGTAAGCAATGTGATCTTTGTATACCCAAAACATAGTTTATATCTAACCTTTCAAATCTAATTTTTACCCTTTTGCAATAGGTTTGAGGACTATGGAGGAAGTGTCAGTCTACACCCTTTTACATACTATAGAAACAATTAGAGGAGGCCAAAAAGAAGTATGTTACATCTTGTTAAGGGGGTAAGGAGTGATATTAGGTCACTATTCAGATTACAATTTAAGGTTGTTAGGTGGTTGTCCAAGTAATGATAGTCTTCAATTTATTGCAGACATCAAGAGCAATGGAAAAAGGGATGCTATAGCCTTGTTGTAGATAAAAAAATAAAAGGTAGATACCTTAGATGAGAGGCCAATTGTAGGAAGAGCATCCTCAGGGTTGTTGGGGAGGTTAGGGTAGTGAAAAAAGCTAGGTTTTTAGGTTGTTTTAGGGCTTTTTTTAGGGCTTTTTTTAGGGAAGAAATTAGGTTTTAGTAATTTTTTAATATTTTTATGGGTTGTTTCTGGTCACTATGGTTTTATGTTGTATACATGTAAATCCAAACACTAGAAGAAGCTTCAGGGGCATTTGAATGTTGTAATTGATACCCATAGGATGTTATTTTAAAAAAAGAAACTATATATGCCATGTGCATGGGCTTGAGTAAGGGTTCGACATCCACTGAACAATGATAGATTACAACAATGACTTCCATTCAGTAGGATGGTTTGTAGATGAGGGTGCATCACTATTTGTATGATTATGGTTGTGAGGAAACATGCATGCATCCATATGTGATATTCCATCCATAGATATGAAGGTACAATGTTATCCTCATCAGTTTGCATGTGCATGCATTAGTCATTTTGAATGTGTATGTATTAGAAAATTTGCAAGTGGATATGTTAGAAAATTTGCATGTAAAGGAATGCATTAGGTGTATAATTGAAAATTTCATTCGTTATTTAAGTAAGGGATATGAAGCCTTGTTTATTTTAGTATAGATCATAAAACCTAGTAGTTATAACTTATAACATTTCCATCAAACGATCAACCATAACATATTTAATAGGAGCTCGAAAAAGAAGGGATGTACCATAACCTAGTGATGAGATCATCAACATAGTATAATAACTGATAGTATAGGAGATGTAGGGAGTACCTTGGAAGCGCACTCCCAAAACTAGGAATGCTCTGGGAGTGAGCTTTAAGAGGGGGAGCAAAGAGGGCACACACCACTGGTACCATGTTCTGATATATATATATATAATACAATATGTATTTATAGATTCTAGCATTAGTTTCCCTCAAAGTTGTTTAAAGTGATTTGTTTTTTTTGTAAGAATTGAGAATTCTTTTAGTGCATATTCTATTTCACTATGGTTTAGGAAATCAAACTAGAATTCATAAAGGTCATAGTGTGATGGAAACTTGAAAGAAAGCTCATCATTTTCTCTATTTGTAGTGTCATTTTAGTAAAAAAGAGCAAGGCATACTTCTTACCCTCTAGTAGGATATTTGCAGGGCTTTGTTTCAACCCTACCTTCTTCCAAAGTTGTCACGTATGATTTGTTGGAATGTTGTCTCCATGTGATGTTTGATGCGGTTAGAACCACTATCAAAACCCTAGGTCCTTCTCAGATGGACTCAAACCCTAGCACTTCAATTATCCTCAATGTTCTGTATTTCAAAAACCCCAACGCTTCAAGTATATTCTAGGTTATGTCTTTCACAAACCCTAGCACGTTCCTTCCTTTCATAAAAACAAGTATAAAGACTCCAGGAAAGGTTTTCTTCAAGTTACAATTCATCCAATCAATTCTGCATGAAATGGTGCTTTTCTCACATATGGCATCATTTAAGAAGAGGAGCACTCCGCATTTGAGGCTCTTTGTGCATGCATCTCTAGGTCACACCACTCTAGGAAGCCTTGCAACTCATATAAGAAAGAGTGCTTATTTTAGGAGATGACAAGTGGCATGTTGGTGAATATGTCAAGCACATTTGAACTCTTCAAGGATAACATCCTAAGGTTTTGGCCTCATTTTATTAATTTTTTATTTGGTGGTAGTTTGATGGAAACCTACAAAAGAAAAGCAGATCCTCATTTGTAATATGTTTCTTCCATTGTGGTCAAATAACCTACCCCATTGGTTTAAATACTGAAGATATATTTGCATATTTGGAACTAGATTTTGGGATAATCAAGGCCATCATTTTGCATTATAAGGATGTTGTCATGTACTATTGTTTTCTTTTTCTACCTAAAAAATACTTATGGTAATATAGTGTTTATTAGCCATCATAGGAGGGGTGTGAAGAGTGATATTTTTTTCCTCTTAAGACTTGATAATATTAGGTCTGAATTGTGCAATGTATGGACTAATTATTCAATGGAATATTGTCTCTTTATTGGATATAATACACTTTAATGTTATAAAAAGTGTTTTTTATCAAATTCCTGCTATCCATATGATGTTTGATGAGGTTGGAACCACTATCAAAACCCTAGGTCCTTCTCAGATGCACTCAAACCCTAGCACTTCAATTATCCTCTAGGTTTTGTCTTTCAAAAACCCCAACCCTTCATGTATCTTCTATGTTTTGTCTTTCACAAACCCTAGTACCTTCCTTCCTTGCATAAAGACAAGTATAAAGACTCCATGCAAGGTTTTATTTAGGTTACAATTCATCCAATCCACTCTCACATGATTCCACATGAACACTCTAACTAAAGACACTTTTCTTAGGGCTCATGTCCCAACATATTAGAGATATGAAATTTACTTATTAACAACAGAATTGTTACAGCCATAAATATGCCCTCTTAGTTTCTATAAACTTGTCAAATCACCAAACAAAATTAGCTAACTGTTTATGATAAACCAGCATACCAAACAACCCTAGAAACTACTCATTCACCATGAGAATATACTTTGAAAACCACCTCTTCAAGTACAAAGTCTCGACAAGAATGCACACTTGACATATACATATGTCAAGTACATACCAACAACTTATCACAAGTTGGTACAAAATAGTCCTTCAATATTATCCACAAGCTAAGAGTATCCAATGCATCCAAACCCTAGATAGGGTGTTTACCATCAATAGAAAACACTAATGAGCAATAAAAAGTTATAGCAATGTATCCCACCAAGCTATCTAGCCACACCAAAATACTTAAAACAAGTTAGCACCAACACCAAAATGTCCACTCTTGATCTTTCACCAAGCTTGCATCACACAAACTCTCCAAGCAAAGTGCTCCGAGTATCCTCTATGGTTTCTTTTCCACACACCCTAGGTCCTTCTCACATGGCCTCAAACTCTAGAACTTCAAGTATCCTCTAGGTTTTAACTTTCACAAACCCCAACCCTTCAAGTATCTTCTAGGTTTTGTCTTTTACAAAACCTAGCACCTTCCTTCATTGCATAAAGGGAATGCAAAACCATGGAATGGTGTGACCTTTCCTTTCCATCTTATGAGTTGGAAGTTTATCTAAATTACATGTAAGCCTACGGGTGTAGAGAAAGGAGAGAGGAGTGGCCAAGAAAGTGAATAATCAGGCCAATGTAGAGTGGAGAAGTGACATAGAAGTTGTGTGATCAAGTCGGTGTAGTGGAAAAAGCTCTGAGAATGTTGTTGGAAAAACCCACCAACAAATCCTCATCGATAGGGGTTTCAACTCTATCGACACCCTACCAGTGCAATCTCCCTGAGCACTAGCATAGACAGGTTTTACCCTACCCAACAACGTCTCTAGAGCAGATGAGGTCGCACCCAAGGAATTCAAGGGAGAGCTGTCAGAACTGAGTTTCCAGCAGTGGGGATGAAGGATATGGGGATCTGATGAAAGGAAAACATAACTGCTAGATCCATATCTTTCAGTTAACTTTACACCCTTTCCTCAACTTGTAGAGTGTATTAAGAACTTATGCAATCATTATAGCATCATACAATTATCCCAATATTGGTAATACCGCAACATATTGACTCATGGTACAACAGATAGTAGCAGAAAAATAGATTGCATCGATATAACAGAAAAACAAATCGCATTGATATAACCAAAAAAGACTAAATCACAGCAATATTATACCAAAATAGGTCACAACATCATAACAAATTAGATCGCAACATCATAACATATTAGATCACAACAGTGATAATAGACTAGATGTATGATACAATTGCCATATCATATTAATCTTGTGCAAAAGAACCACATTACACAATTCTTCTCCAAAACCGAAGACTACATACATC
The DNA here is from genome assembly GCA_001517045.1 of Pseudotsuga menziesii. Classification (NCBI taxonomy): domain Eukaryota; kingdom Viridiplantae; phylum Streptophyta; class Pinopsida; order Pinales; family Pinaceae; genus Pseudotsuga; species Pseudotsuga menziesii. The sequence continues at coordinate 167,061 of LPNX010562713.1, read as the reverse complement.
ATAAAAACCCACATCAATCACAGATACATAGGAAATTCTTCACAAAACCACATCACACTAGATCTTATGCCCCAAATATCTTTTGATACGATTCTCCTATTCTTCATCGGTACCATCTGCTTGCAAAACTAGATCTATAAATAGGCTTGTGCCATTACATTGAAGGTCCACTTCTAACTAACTTATAACCACTAATGACCTATTACAATGAAAATTGGTCAAATAAAATATAATATATTCAAAGCGGTTATTCTTCCACCCATCGCACTAATCTGTCCTTGTGCAATACCATGTGAGGTTGCAAAGCTGCCATGATGCTACAAAAATCACTTACCAAAACCCTTTCTACCATGCCCCCAACATAGTCTTGTGGTTTTTCCCCGAGCCACGTCAGGTTGTAGGGGAAGGGCCAATGTCTGCACCTTGAAATCTTCAAATTGTTGTGCAATCTCACATACCTGCAGCTAGACTTTGTCAGCTGTACTCTAACAATTAGTCAAATCCTGCTTCACTAGGTGCTACTCTTTGGCCTTGTTGTCGACTGCTTGTTGATGCTTTTTTACTTCTTGCAACGCGGAGACTACTTTAACAGCCAACTGTCCACCAATTTCTTGAAATTCATCAAGCTAAGTGAGGTGCTTTTGTCGGTGTTCCTATGCATGGGTGACTCTCTATTGTAACTCCTTCAGTTCCTTGGCCCGTATGATCTGCACCAACAATGGCATGGCCCTCAGTGATGTCTTCAAGGTCATTAGCTAACCTTCAAATTCTTTCACTTGCACTGTCTGCTGATCAAGATGCTCATCCTAGACAATGCTCTGCCAAAACTGGATTGTCGCTTCCATAATAGTTTTGGCTTCTTGATCTATACTTTCAAACTTAGTTGAATTGTCTTCAATGGAGGATTTCCTTTATACAACCTGCTACGATAGTTTCACTGGTTGTACCAAGGCATTGAGCATCAGGTTGGTATCCTGAAGCTGAACAATATTTTTCCCTAATCCTTTGGCCTTTTCGATTGGGGTGAGGTCGGCCTTATTCTAAAAAATGTGCTGATAGGATTAAGAAATAGCCTGCTTGACTTCACCGCACCTAGTACACATCTGCGCCTGCTCAATGATCAAGCAGTCTTACACCATTTTTAGTTCGATAATATCCTCAACAACCTTTCACTACAGTTCATCCTGTCTTTCACTCAAGGCGTCGATTTCTCAAACTTTTTCCTCTACCAGTTGCACCTGGACCTTATGTAGCTCGCCATCCTATTTCTGTAGCTTCTCTGCGATGCTTTGGGACTAGACATAGCCCTCTATCAGCTCTTTATGTTGTTTCACCAATTATAGGGTGGGAACGTGTTGCAACTCCACTAACTCCATGCTAGACAACTTTTTCAGGTCTAAGGCCATGCTCTGGATAGGTCGTAGCAATTGGTGAAATTCCTCATTTCTCGTGTCGATCACAGTCGAGGGAACTTGCACGTTCCTAGCCCAGGGCTTAGTGCTAATCGATGAGATGTCCTGCATCATGGTTCACATAGATGTATGCCTAGAAATAATGCTAAAAATTGAATCTAATCGATCTCTTACCAAAACAAATTCTTCATGACTTGACTCTCAGATCACCTTTGTCGCATCCACGGATGAGTTAGTGACCGCTTTCATAAGCCACTGCAGTTGATCCTCCATCCCCAACTTGGTACCACTACCTGCTTCATATTCCTGGCACCATTTGGTGCGAGTCTGCTCCCACATGCATTGTGCTGCATCCTCAGGGTATGTTGATGACTTGTTGTCAAAGTCATGAGTTCTTAGGTCCTTCTGGGAAGGATCTCCTGGGGCATTGAATGGATTTTCTTTAGATAAATCCTCCTAACTTACTAGGTTTCACCACCTTGTCGACCACTCTTGGACGATGGCATACAATTCCTTTGTCATGACTTTGTATGGAAAAGGTAGCCACTGCTTGTTGGGATCCTGCCGTGCCTGAATGTAGATAGAGTGGGGCCTGATGGAAAACTGAAGGATCTGCTAATACTTGGCCATAGCGCAAGGAGAGACTCGAGGAATGATAATAGTCACGGCCGATAATGCTTCCCAATAAACACAAAAGTGAATGGCACAGTCCATCTATTGACTGGCTTCTTCTACCCACCATAAGTTTTTATATCTTGTGCCTCGACACACCTTTTCCGTATCAACATCCATTAGTTGATAGTCTTTCGGTTCCATCTAGGAAACAAGCATAAAAAGGATCAGCAACCAAATATATGAAAATTACCATCCAATGTGAGCAACCAGCCCATCTTCTAGCAACTGATTTAGAAAAAACAGAGACCAATTCATTTGCACCCCTTTAGCACACTTTTAGGCACAGGAAACAACACCAGAATTCCATTGGACTGGTCAGTTTCCCCAAACAACTTTGCTCACCAAAATCCTTACACCAATGCGCACCGCCTATGAGTTAAGGCTATCATTGTGATAAGCATGGCCATCATGCTGTAAACGAAAGCGCTCCTTCAGTTGCTTGGCAATTTTTTTGTCAGTATCTCTCCCACAGATATACTAAGTTGGATCTTCCCCAAACTTTGGCAAGCCTCTAATGCTTGCAATCAAATCTACTATAACTGGGATTGGCATATTCAACCAAAGTGTCCCTCCATGAAATCAATCCAACAATTTCTTCATGCATGCATGGGCTTCATTCAATCACCCAAAATGAGGCATATTGATGGGCCCCAACAATCCTAATTGATCTAACCCACTCACTCACAGTTGAGGAACCCATTTAATTGGAGGCCTAGGCCCCATTGGGATTGACTCATAGGGATCATCCCTAACATCTTTGAGCAATAGAAAGTCATGGTATTCAAATTTCAACTTTATTAACGCAGGGATGATGTCGACCAAGTAATTCATCCCCTGCGGCAGTGACAACAATTTTGGTGGATATTTATGATTCTTGGACGACTGCCTTAGCTTGGATCCCCGATGCGTAGGACCTAAATATCCCAAAATTTCATGTACAGAGACACCCTGAGGTGTCACGGACTCAACAACTCCAGAGCTCAATGGCCCAGTCTATGCAGTTCCTTCCCCTTGCACCCTCGTCGAGGTGCGAGTTTTCCTCTTCTGCAGCGGCGTGAGACTGAGCCTCTGATCCTGCCTCTTCTTCATGGGAATGGATGAAGAACCGACTAGCATACTCATAATCTCTTCTTCAATAGCCATGCACGGAATAGGGGACTCGTACTCACTTGAAATCTCAATGGCATCAAGGTCGTTCAACATGCCTCATGCCTAAACCCTTCAAACTTGAGAATGCACTCACTAGCTCTAACTTGCAACACTACAACTCGTTCAAGAGCTCACACCACATTGCACAATCCCTTCTCTGCTTCACACTCTACTTGCTCAGCTAAACAATGCCATCCTTACGCATCCCACACATTTTTTCTATAGTCATCTCCAATCCAAATTTCATCATTTCCAAATCTATTCTCACCATTATTGCTAAATCGGGTATTAATGACACCAAATCCATTGACAATCCTACTCTCCCAATGATTGGATCAATCATTAATGTGAGTCTCTTCAACAAGCACCACTAGAAAACTAGTTTAACTACGTGCATTTACTACTTGATTTGACCAATGCATATCCCTACAAATGTCACAAGTGGTCGACCAGTTATCACTAAGAACTTTATCCTTGCGTAACCTCTCCCCTGGGGCACACCTTGATGTTTTGAACTAAAATATTCATTTTTTTTAATGCCTCAAGTGGTGGGCATCTCCGACCCCAACCTATAGGGCTTTAAGCGACTCCCATTCACAAGCGTCGATAATATTACACCATCTAAGTGTTGTAATTGAACTGCACCGTTAGTAGTAATGGAATGAACAAGATGGGGACCTAACCAGTGCATTTGTAACTTAACTGGATGCTTGATGAAATTACTGTCGTATAACAACACCAAATATCCCATGGAAAACTATTTTTTTCTTAATGTGGTGATCATGCCATGCCTTCTGTCGATCCTTTGCAACCTGCTGGTGGAGGCCATCAATAAAACAGTCTTCTTCAACCTGGATCAACTCCACAATTCATTCTTCTAACGCTTTTTCACCATCTATCTCGTTGCTGCGACAATGAGCAAACTGGGAACAATATACTCCATGGGCATGACTACCTCTTACCCATAGAACAAATTAAATGGTGTCTGACCAGTTATCCATTTACAAGTAGTGTGATAGGCCCGTAGCACCACTGGAATATTTAGGTCCCAGTCATCACGGTTAGCGTTACATACCTTAGTCAACGTTGTTTCTGAGATTTTGTTGAATGCTTCTACGGTCCCACTCACTTGTGGATGGTATGGTGTACTCCTCTTATTTTTCACCTGCAACTCCTCAGTTAGAGCTTTCACCATTCGGTTGACAAAGTGACTACACTGGTCACTCATCAATATCCTAGGACACCCAGCTATGTCATGATGTTTTCAAAGATGAACCTCATTGTCATCGCAGCGCTACAATCCACAACTAGTGTAGCATCTGCCCACCTAGTGAAATAGTCGATTGTAGTAATGATGTATTGTGTACCAGTCCTCTTCCCTAGTGGATTAATAAGACCCACAAAATCCACATCCCATTTATCAAATGGTTGTAGAGTCACCTACCATACCAGTGGCATCTTATCCCACCACGATGGTTTACTGACACACTGGAAGATGTTGCAGCTCCTTGCCTAGTTTGCGGCATCATTATGTAATGTAGGCCACCATAATCCATCGTGCAACACCTTTCACATAGTATCATGACCTCCATAGTGACCTCCCACAATTTTTGCATGTGCTTCTTTGAGAATGGGACCCTGCTCTTGCGGTAAAATACACCGTCGCAAGATTTCACCCAGTCCAAGCTTATATAACTGTCTTGCAATTAATTGAAAATAAGAATCATTTACCACCAGCTGCTTCTTTTGGCCAGTTGACATGTCCTCCGGGGTGACACCAGTGGCCAAAAAATGATTAATTGGTGCATAGTGATCATCTGCGATGTCCACACGGAACAGTTGTGCATCCGGTAATCCATCATCAATATTGGTCGGTTCTTCACCGTTCTCAATGTGAGACAGATGATTAGGTCCAACGTTCAATTGCCCTGGCTTCACAAATATTTAAAATTAAACTCCTGAAAGAGTAACAGCCATTGACAGATCTTCCCCCCAACACATGCTTATTTATCAGGTATAGAAATGTAGAATGATCAATGAACATCTTCAAATGTCCACCCAACAAGTGGTGCCAAAACTTGTTGCAATGCATAAACCATCGCAAAGCCTTCCCTTTCTCCTGTTGTATAATTTCATTCAGCAAAATACAACTTTCTACTGCCATATGTGATCAAGTGATCTAGGTCACCCTCACCTGGTTGCGCAAGAATGACTCCTAACACAATAGAAGAAGTGTCGACGTGCACATGGAACTCCTTATCCCAATCAAGAAAAACCAATATGGGTGTAGAGGCCATCTTGGATTTCAAAGTGTTAAAAGTTCCGTAACATTCCTGAGTCCATTCATAGGATGCATCCTTATTTAGTAGCTTCTCCACGGGAGTAGTAATCGCACCGTATCCTTTGATAAACTTGTGATAGTATCCGGTATGCCCCATTGTGGCCCAAAGCATTTTGACACTAGTCGGTGGTGGTAAACTGAGGATTAGCATGATCTTCACTGGATCAACCAACAAACCTTCTTTGAATATGATGTGCCCCAATAGCATGTCAAATGGTGCACTAAAAATACACTTTTTAGAGTTTAAAGCAATCTCATGCTGGCGACACCTTTCCAGGATCAGCCGTAGGTTGTCCAGATCGTCCTTAATTAGTCCATAGACAATCCATTCATCCATATACACCTATAGGAAATTTCCAATAAAATATTTAAATGCAGCGACAACTACGTGAGAGAATATAGCTGGTGCATTTTTTAGCCCAAACTCCATGACTGTATATTGAAAACATCCCCACTTAGTGACAGTCGTAGTCTTATAGCGATCCTCCTTCATATCTGGATCTTGTGGTATCCCGAGAAGCCATCCCTAAAAGAATACATCTCCTAGCATCCTATTCCTTCAAGAACTTCATCTGTAAAAGGGGTCGGGAACGAATCGTGTACACATGCATCATTCAACTTCCTTAGGTCGACACAAATGCGGATTTCTCCTATCTTTTTATCCTAGAGCACCATAGGACTTATCCACTCGAATTCTTATACAAGATAAATGATCCCAGCATCAAGCATTTGGTCAATCTCGGCCTTCACATGGTCCTTGTATTGTGGATCTAGTTAATATGACCTCTGTCGCACCGGTTTGGCATTTGGTTTCAACATGATTTTCATTTCCCCCAGGTATCCTGAAATTTCATTCATCTCTGAAAACCATGTCGAAAAAAGGTCTTGGAATTCATGTAGTAGGTCTGTGATCCTAGCCATGGTCTCCTCATCCCTGTAGTCTCCAACATTGGCAAATTTCAGGTTCTCTTCCGACCCAATGTTAACTTTCCAAATCTTCAGTGGTTGAGTCACTGAGTCCGTCGGTATGTCGGGGGCTATGACATCGTAGCTTCCTTCAGACTCTGGAATATTAACATTCCACAACTCATCATCATATTCAAGTTCCCATGACAAGTTGTAGCAAGCCATCATGGACTGGATTGAACAATGCGCATGTGGATCAACTGGATAGGTGACAGGGGTGACCTTGAGTATGACATCATAGATCATTTGTAAAGCAATGCATACCTCTAGGTTGGTGTCCTGAAAACTAAATGTCTATGCAAAAAAAACAAAAATTTCTTCCAAAGTTGTGATAGTCCTATGCAACTCTGCCACCACATACTAGGATCTCGACATTTCTTCCAGACTGTGAACAAAAGTGTGGACCCATTCATCTCTAGGTCATGATGCCCATAAAGTCTGACACTTTATTAAATGACTGGTGGGATCATTCCATCCGTCATATCTCCCAGCATGATGGAACTCTAAATCAATGAAGTGTACCATCATCAATCTGCGGCGTTGTTCCCAGTCATGGATAATCTGTTTGTGTGTCGCCATCGATCCGGAGTAGCCTTCAGTGCTATGTTAAGAGCCAGTATCCTTTGTAGTTCAAATAATTTCTCTTCAAATTCCTGAAATAACTCTGATAGTCCTGGCAATCCTTCATAAATAGGTAACTTGATAGTCTCAGTTACGACATGCTGGAGAGACTGTGTAATTAACCCGCATTTTTGGAATGATACTTCATGGAACCGATTCTGCCAATTTTCTAGAGCGTCTTCAGAGTCAGATAACACAAAACTTACACTGCGCCATTCAAGCTCGCCATCGATGTAGGATGGATATAGTCTTCAGAGATGTTATAAGCATGATCCCAAGTTCTATTGACTTCATCCTTTATAGTTTCAATATATCGCCGTCCTTCTTCAGGGTCCATAGGAGCAATGACCCTGACATCTTAGTTTTTGAATGTCCTAAATCATTTTTTGAAGTTGATAACTGCCATTCTATCATTAGCTCATCCAATACCTAGTATCACGGGATAGTACCCACCATATTCTACGACTTCTATCACATCAAAGTCAGCATGCATTTTCATACCTTCAATGTCGACAACCAAGTTTAAAATGTGACTAATGGGCTGAACCTTCTCTTGATTTTCTAGTCGCAGATGTACTAGCAATGATCCCAATGTTGTGTTTCCCATCAATTACCAGTTTTTCTTGGTCAAAATGTTACATCTGATCCAAGATCCAGAATGACGTCAACCTCGTAATCTCCAATCTGGATATTCATCCTCATCTCCTTTCCTGTCTTCCTGTTTTGCAAGCAATTCACAATAGAATCCTTCACTATCTTATCTGTATCATTCTATAATGTCTCAAGCTCAACAAGGGCATCAAAGTCCCATTCTAGTGATAGAATAATCTCAAAGAACTTCCACAAGGTACCATGCTGCCACGATGGCCCTACATCTACAGATGGATCAAAAGCAAATGGCATATCAACAATTGGTAACTTACCTAGATTTCGCCCGATTCCATTCTTTGCACTAAAGAAGGTGTCTCTCTCTGTTGCAATGTCAAATGTGACATTTTTCTTACCAGCAAGATGAGCTCATAGCTGTGGTCCATCATCTCCAGTTGTCGCACCAATGCGAGTGACGATCCCAACATCGACATCCTTCATTTGTGGCTCAGCCTGACTAGTGACAACTATCGATCCTTGATTCAAGTTCAATGCTAGGTTCTTATTCAATGGTTGATTCATTGGCTGGTTCTGAGTCTGAGGTGGGTTCTGGGTCTGATTCTATGGTGGGACCTAGTTCTGTATTATCTGTTGGTTCTATACATGGAATGTAGGATGATTCTGATTTTGCACATTCTGTAACTGAGGAATATTTCCTGCCTGCCATTTTCCAATCAATTGAGGGAAGCTTTCAACGTTATGATCGATCGATGCATATTATGTACACTGCACATGAGGGAATTACCATTGATAATTCCCAAATACCCAACAGGTGTAGCACTAGATTGATTCATGACCTCGTCCTCCTCCTTGACCAAATCGGCCTCCTCAACCCCTGAACCCTCCGCGGAATCCTTCTCGGACTCCTCCTTGCTAAAACTAGGATTGTGCCATCTATTGTTGTGGTGGGTTTGGTTGTTGCTAGACATAGTGCCCATATTGAACATATTGTGGCAGATTATGCTCTAGTCATGGTGCCTGGTTATACTATAGTTGTACCACCATTTGCAGTGGAGGTGCAAACTACGCCTACGATATAAATTGTTCCTGCAGTTGTACACGAAAAAACTCTAGTGGAGGTGGTGGTGTATATGGCACTTGTGTTGTTGTTTGTACTACTTGAGGTTGTTCTTGTGCTATTTGGGGGTCCTCACCTTTCACAAAGTACGAATCATACATTCTTTGCTAGAGAAAATCATAAGCACAGTAATTTTTTTCGTCATGTCCAACTGACCAACAAAATGTACAGTACAAATTTTATGCCTTGGTAACCATCTTCTCCATGTATTCACGGTTCTCATGTCGATCCCCATAGGCCTGACATATGTGATACCATGGTACACCATCATAGCTCAACAGATATGGGGATCCCAACAACAAATAATTCCAAAACATCAGACATGTGCCCTTGGTATGTCCGTCTGCATGGAAACGTTTGCACCAAATATCATCACGATATTCCTTAGCCTTTTTTATATCTTGCAGTTGGAGCTTCAAATTGGCCAACTGCACTTGAATCTAGTTCATTCCAACTATATATTCTCCTACCAGTGATGCCTCCAATTTCATCGTGGTCACCATATCCTCACTCTGTGTCGTAATCTTTTGTTGCATTAGCGGCTGTCTGATCTGTGGTACAAGCGTGACGACTAACCATTCCTTGTGCTGAACATCACTCATCTAAAAAATGACCTGAGACATCAATGTCTTAAACCACTAATCAATGTCCCAAATCATCTCATTGGGGAACTGTTTGATCTCCTTCAATTCAATAATATACTGAGCCTCAGATTTTGGCTTCTTAAATTCTTCAAATAACCTTGTTTGGATCTCATCCAATGTCTTCGCCATACCTCCCTGAGGGATCCGCTTGAATCGCATGAACCATTCCAGCGCACGGCCCATTAGAGTAGTGGCCAATTGACTTTTATTAACATCATCATCGATAGTTTTTCGGGTGGTCGAGATCATTTCACATAAGAGCCAGTACTGCTCTAGATCATCAATGCCATTCCCATTGAATATTGGTAACTTCATTTCATCACCCGCCATTATGGGCCTTCTTCCTCCTGCTAGTGCTCTATTACTAGACTATTGCTGACAAATCAGGAAATTCGATGTAGAGTGTGCATATTTTCCTTGACGTGGAGTAGTGAATGGATGTGTGGGAACATTACTACTGGGGTTCGATCCTATTGTCCTTTCGGGCGTAACCTAGGCCTGGTCATCCTCGTCATCACAAAAAGGTCCCTTCGTCCCGTGTGGTTGTTCTTCATGGAATTGCACTTAGATCACAACATGAATTTCTCCTATCCTCTGCCTCTTCTCTCGAAACCTTGATCCTCCCCTTGTACAACCACTTGGTTCCTTAGCAACCTTCATATTCTCACCAGAACTCATGCCCATCTACCCCTTACCTTTTTATGAATATACCCCCTTCTGTCTTGGTGCCTACATCCTCTACACACCAAACTTCCACTACTCTTGGCTCATCTTCAGAATACCTTTTTCACAGACTAGTTGCTTAATGGACAGCTACAGTGATACAAAAAACCTTCCTCTAGGTCCACTGAAGAACCCTCTTTCTGCTTCACTAAAGGACTTGTTAGTGTCAACTACAAAATCGGTGATGTATCCCTCTAAGATACTATCCAACCACACTTTGACTGCCCACGATGCTCTATTATTGGTTTCTTGTAACTCCTGCATCAATTCTGGGGTCCAAGATGTTGGCTCTCTTCCTTGAAAGTTTGTCTTCTTCTTAGTGAAATATTCCATCCATTCCTACAAGAGAACAGAAAATTCACAAAAGAACCATTCATGAGGATCATCATGGATATGCCTGTCTATCCAGTGGCCCATCAACAACTTTGGATTCTGATTTTTAGCTTCAGCAAACTGCTACAAGTTTAGATCAAACCACCCTTTGATCTTCGGTTGCGTTAGATGCCAAAACATATCCTCCTCTTAATATCAACTCAGGTCCCGGCAATGGAACCATTTGTTGGAAAAACCCACCAACAAATCCTCATCGATAGGGATTTCCACTTTGTCGATGCCCTGCTAGCGTAATGTCCGTAAGCACTAGCCCCGACAGGTTTTACCCTACCCAGCAACGTTTGTGGAGCAGACGAGGTCTCACCCAAGGCGTTCAAGGGAGAACTGTCGGAACCAAGTTTTTGGTAGTGGGGATGGAGGATATGGGGATCCGATGAAAGGACACCATAAGTGCCAGATGTAGATCTTGCAGTCAACTTTACCCCATTTCCTCAATTTCAAAGTGTATTCAAAACTTATGCAATCATTATAGCATCATAAAGTTATCCCGATATTGCTAATACCGCAGCATTGTCCGTAAAACATATTTATGTTTTTCAAATGTAGAAATTTTATGTCAGGAAGAAATTATTTTGCTAGATTCTATTCAAAATAGATAGTAGCAGAAAAATAGATCACACCGATATAACAGAAAAATAGATCGCATCGATATAACCAAAAGGGACTAAATCAAAACAACATTATACCAAAACAAGTCACAACATCATAACAGATTAGATCGCAATAGCGATAATAGACCAGATGTGTGCTACAATTTCCCTATCATATTAATCTTGCGTGAAGGAACCACATTACACAATTCATCTCCAAAACTGGAGACTGTATACATTAGAAAAACCAAGATCAATCGTATATACACAAGAAATTCTTCACAAAACTAGATCGCACTAGATCTTATGCCCCAAATATCTTCGGATGTGATTCTCCTATTCTACATCCATACCATCTACTTGCAAAAATAGATCTATAAATAGGCTTGAACCATTACATTGAAGGTCCACTTCTAAATAGATTATAATTGCTAATGACCTATTACAACAAAACTTGGTCAAATACCATATAAAATATTCAAAGCGGTTATTCTTCTACCTATCGCGCTAATCTGTCCTTGCGCGGTACCACGTGAGGTTGCGTAGCTGTCGTGATGCTACACAACTCACTTACCAAAACCCCTACCAACAAATGTGAACTCATCTATAGAGGTTGGAGAAAGTAATGCATTTCTTTGGATATCCGATGTATATGCTATACTACCGAGATATTCAATTCATTTGTCATATGACTTTATCCATGTCTACAGGGAGCACAATATGAGTACAGACCATTTATCCTAGAAATCATTGAATATCAAGGTTGGCCTCCTCGCCTTCTAGTAACTTTTAGAAGGAGAAATCATTAAGGAAGGTATGATACTGTTAATTTAAGACCTTTTTTATTTCTGTGGCATAGTCTTTTTTGTTTCTTTCTACTATGGGATACATCAACATCTTTCTTGTTTTATCTAGGGATATAGAGTTTGTTTTCATCCCCTTAGGGGTGTGTTTTCTCCACCCTCGATGTCTCATTGTATAAGTTGTTTGGGATCCTTATGTTCTCCATGTGGTCTTTCTACTTCAATCATCTTAGGATTGTGGGTTTCGTCACACCCCTTGGGAAATTTTATGATACTTATGATCTCCACTTGTAAAAAACATAGTTTGTATTTTGAGATAAATTGGATGAAGCATTTTCTATGAAACGACTTGATATGTATTTTATCATGTTAAAGGTATATGTGATGAAATGTTATACTAGGGAGTTATTGATATTATTTAGGATAATGATATCATGATTATGCCATGCTTATAAGTGTTTCCAAGTTTTTTTTCTAGTATTTTTCTATTATTTGCCAAATTTTTTTCTAGCCATTGTGCAAGTATAACCAAATAGGTATTTGTCAGACCTTTCTTCCTCCTGCAATGGGATTTTGTGAAGGCTAGAGGGAAGTGAGACATCCAGCAAGTCTACAAGGGCTATATTAACTAGATGTCATAAGATCAGAAGAAAATTCAATAAGCGCATGGAATTTTTTTCTCAGAGGAGAGGGGTCATGTTCCTATGATGATGAGACAATAGGAGACATCAAGGTGCCCTTAAAGTAAAAACACCTAGTGAAACAATGGGCACCTAGGGATATTCCTCAAGTCAACAATAATTTTTGTGTGAATGAGAGGATATATAGAATTGCATCGTCGTCATTACATGGATTGGGGTTGTTTTGTATGGATGGGATAAAGGTTGGTTACGAAAGATGTACATAATTGATGGAGTATGTTGGACCCTCTTACAAATACAATGATTGGATGCATCTGGTCCAATATACATGAAGTGTGCATAGATATGGGTTGCTAGCAAACTATATACAACTGAAAGACAAAGATCAAAATAAAGGAGCAACGTTGTACATTGATGGATTGCCAAACAGAATTGGGAATATTGTGGGGTTTATAAATAGTACACAACCAAGCTATACATTTAAGAAACCCAACTGCAGGTCTGAGGCGTACGAAGGAAACCGTGTCTTTGCATGTTCTATTAAATCAATACTTGTTGGGGAAGAACTACTTATTAATTACAATTTAAATCGAGTAGATACAAACACTATTAGTATGGATGTTTTACATCCAACAATTTACCCAAGCTTTTATTAATTATTTTAACATCTTTAGGATTTTTTGTTAGCATATAATTATATATTTTTATTAAATTTCCTATGTTGAATTCGCAGGGAGGTAATGGGGGGCACATCATCACATCAAAAGGTCAGAGGAGTACACAATCCGCGAGGCAACATGTATACATCAAAATGTTATATTTTAAAATTGTTTTAATGATTATTTTTGTTTTGTTAGGTAAATTTTAGTATTTTTTTGATGCGGGGTTCTTTTAGTCGAGGCACCTCCCTCATAGTTTATGCTAGTAGACCTACCTCAAGGCGGCAGGTATACATCGAAATTGTCATTGTAAAAATTTAGGATGGACAAATAGATCTACTGTTATGTGTTTTCAATAGTATATTCGGTTCGCTTATATAATCTTATCTATTTTTCATGTAGAGTGTTGATTATGGAAGCCAACTGAAAATTGATCAAACAACTGCAACATCGGGGAAATAGGTAAACATGAATGTAATTCTACATTTTAAATACTGTAAATTTGTACACATGTATACCATGTACCATTATTTGTATTTTGTTATGTATTTTTTTGTTCTTATGTATGCGTTCACTATGATAATGTTATCTACTTATTTTGCAGGTTGGCGATCGGGGAAATTCCCTAGTTGTTGATCAGATGACTGGAGCCTCAAGGCAATAGGTAAACCTTAATGTAATTATACATTCTAAATACTTCCAAATTGTACATATATAAAACATGTAGGATAATGTTTATTTTGTTATGTCTTTTGGACTTTTTACATATTGAGTTCATTATGATAATCTTCTATAATTTGTTTGTAGGTGGATGATCGGGGAAAGTCCACAGCTATTGATTAGACCACACTGTCATCTAGGAATCACATAAACCTATATGTAATTCTAGGAATCTATCACGATAGAAAATTTTTGTTGATATAATTTTTTGCGTAGACTATTGCTTCAAAAACTAAGAAATGTTTTATATATTTATGTTGCAGGTAGGGGATTCGGTTTATGAAACACCAAATCAGTAGTATTTACATTTTGATTTTTTCCAGTTATTGAATGATAAATAAATTGGTATGCCTACAGACCCATTGAAGGTGCTATAGAAGACAATGAAAAAACAAAATGAGGATTTTCTTACTCTGGCATTGACAGTTCCACAGAGAGACGAGATCAAAACAAGGATTCAATTGTTGATCCAGATATGTCGACAATTGAAAGTAAGTTCCGAAATAGTAATGTAAATTCATTTTGAACTTTATATTTTTTTATTTTATATGATATTGAACTTATAATACAATGGTTTCTATTTACAGGAAATTATGCATTTTAACACTGGTGGTGAAGGCATTGTTTGTCCCAGTGACCAAAACACTCCACGTACACCACATATTGTGCCCTTTTTTCCATTGAACAGTCGGCAACACGCTCTGTGACACCCCCGAGGCTAGAAGACGGTGCAACCGATGCTGACTGACCCACAACAGATGTTGCAGAAGAAGGGGTGGATGTAGGGCTTGATACTATGATGATGTTGAAGAAACATTTCCTGGATCTCTCAAGTCACTAGCAATGGTTCAATAGTGATAATGTTTTTGGTGAATGATTATCTCATTCCAATAAAGACAAAGAAGATTGTAGGTAATTATAGATTGTTCAATTTAGTTTTTATAATTTGTTTCTAATACACCGATAATTTTTTTTAATGTTGACTAATGATGGCATGATTGTTTTGCAGGAAATGATGTATTTTATAAAAATATAAATGATTTGGCCTTGGATATCTTCAAGCCCACCATCCACACAAGGTGGGATAGACAACCAAAATATTTAAAGGTTAAGCTGACTAATCGACTGGTCAATCTATTCGAAAAGAATACCTTCAATACATCGAAGGTCCTACAAAAGGTTGGACAACATGTGAAGATTATTCGAGACCAATATAGGGTTCACCTAGAAAAAGAACCCTAGGTATGAGCACCCTCCGCTGATTCCATCAAGGGAGCGAAAATCCTTAGTGCAATATGGAAAAGAAAAGGGCCTGAGAAAAGTAGGAAAGATATCACCAAGAACAAGGAGGTATGCAATACATTCCACAATGTAATGGTAATCCTTATTATTTTTAATTTTTATATGGAATGTGGAACATCGACTAACGTAATTAAACACTTGATTACGACGTTGGACACATCAAAGGCCACCAACTAAAGAATGGAAAAAATTGGTCAACACAAGCTTGGGCCTAGTGGTTATTCAAATTTGGTGGCCCAAGTTGTAAGTATCGAAAGCCCGATACTGCATCCAAATAATATATAGAAAATTATTTTTGTTTTATTCTGGAAAAAAATGTAAAATTAATGATGTCATGAAAATATGCAGGATGATTGATTCAAAGAATTTCCCACTGAGGAAGACATGAATATTGGATTCAAACATGGCTTTGAAGTCGTTGTTGAATGTTGAAGAAGCTTGTGTAGGCATACTGCACAATCTTCTGCTGATCCATCTGGTGCACAGGTATATAAAAACTATATAGTTTAATGAAAATTTATTAATTCTCATGTAATTTATTTGTTATAAAAAATGAACATAAATTATTTATTATGTTTTGAGTAGGAAAGTAACGATCCCATTAATGTGGAGGATGTACACCAACAATAAGAATATCATGCTTCGATTCGGGGTAATTAATTTATTAATATGCTATTGTTTTGTATCGACAATTCTAGATGATGAACATTAATTCTAATTCTCCACAATTCAACTGTAGAGCATGTAGATGCAGGTAACACAAAATAGTTTGAGCCTGTACATGATAATGATGAACATGTTGATGTGACCATGCTAGGTAAAAAAACACCTTTGTAATGTTTTCTTAAATGAATTACTTTTATTTATAAAAAACAAAAAACAAAAAAATGAAACATTTTGACAATATTGCAATGATTCTGATCCCCTCACAGCAAGTTCAACCTTGCGAGCAGTATAATAGGGAGACTGATGAGCAGATTTCAAAAGATGCGCTTCTCATTGAATATGTAAATATAAGAAAAGTAAAAAGGAAGTGACTGAATAAATTTTGATTAATTCTTATCTATGATAAAAAAATGTACATAGTTTTTCCTCTATTTCATGAATGTATGGTTAAATGAATGCTTTAATGAATGGTTTACTGAATGTTTTTATCGGCTATTGACTAAATGAATGGTTTAATGAATGTTTTTTTATCTATTGAATCATTGAATGGTTTATTTAATGGTTTAATGAATGGTTTAATGAAAGCTTTTTTTAGCCATTGAGTGAATTAATTTGCAGTAAATTGTTATTTGCAAGTAAATGCTTGGGTTTGGGGAATTGAGAGTGATGTGAGGGGGGGAGGGGCCGTAAGAGCTTCCATTTTCACATGGTTGTTCCTATTTAGTATAGAATATTAAACTATTCTCAAAACAGAGAGGAGCTCAATGAATGGCAGGGACAATTTTAGGGGTGAATTTTAGCCCATGGGCTATTTTTAGGGGTTTTCCTCCAACAAAAATTCACCATTTTGCATTTTTTGAAGGCCTGTTTTGCCCAATTTTGATGGGGTAAACTCTTTTCACCCTAAAAATCACCAAATTATTATATAAAAAATANATATTGCCAAACATTTTATAGTTGGTGTTTTAAGAATTGGTAAGATTCACCAACATTTATACACTTTTAAATAAGTATGGTTCCTTAAAATCATCCCTGATGAATGGTAAGGAAGTATACATTAAAAATAGTTATTTCTATAATTGTACTGTTTAAATTTTACTATTTAAATTTGACTCATCTATTGGAACTTGTTACAGATAGCATTGGGAAACATTTTCATAGTTCAGAGGGAAAAAATGGTGTTCTGATGTGACTGATGGCCTTATATACATAGTGTTGTGGTTCTCCATGTTTTTTTCGGTGATATCTTATTACCAATTACTTTAGTTGAATAGTTGAATAGTATTGTAATTTACATTGTAATAGATTTGTACTTATTTAGATTGGTTTTGCTATTATCATAAATAGACAAATTTTTATTTGATGGGTCCTGACATGAAATTATTGCAATAGGAAAATATTTGTAGTATGTTGACTGATGTTTTGAAAGTTGAAGAAGAATAAGTTAGTGCAAAGCTCCACAAAACAAGGTAAGTTGTAACAAAAACATTTATGAATAGTATAGGAAACATATTCCTATTTCTCATACATATTTTACTTTAGTTAATATGATTTGTAAACCATACTTGCTCAATTTCACCTCGACTAGATGTTGTCTTTATTGCTCTCTTGTTGATTTTGTTGATGATTGATCTGTCTTTGATGATTATTTTCCTTACCTAGTTCATGAAAAAGAGAGAGTCACTGAATATCATTACATTATTTACTTAATGACCTTGAAGAATGATAGTTCTTTGGAGCAAAACATATGCTTCAACTTGATTATTGGTCGTGAAACTTATCCCCACGATAATTTAACTTCCATATTTCCATCAGGTTCAAAGAGAAAACCACCCACACCTTCCATCTCTCAGGTTTCCAACACTTATTAACATAAACACAATTTATATTAAAAATTGAAAATTTACAAGCTATCCCAGTTATACCTAACTGCAGAAATTCCTTAGAGAATTTGAGAGTAGATAATTCATTTTATCCCTGGTTACATTATTCAAATCTAGCTTTTTTAGAAGTAAACATTTCCAAATGGAGCCTCTTCACTACCATAAAGGCAACTTTCTTGTGGGGAATTCACAATAAAACCAAGAGAAGTAGAAGCATGGTCAAAGGAAACAAATAGAAATCCCACTAGGCGCTCTAGGGGATGACCATCTGAGTAGTTTTAATGAGACCCTAGAAATATATGACAAACAAGGTTAGTTTTTCAATTCCATAAGACACTCTATGAATATTTATGTTATATTTTAAGCACTCTTTTGGTTCATTACCTAGTAGTTCATTTACCTATTTTAAAAGGTCTTCCTAAAGTTGTACATGGAGTCTTAGAACCCCTTCAAGCATCATTGAGTTTATTATATCACTATACATACTCTTTGGCCATCGTTTCATGTTGAATATCATTTTTAGAACTTAAAAGAATGATGTTTGAGAGAATCTTGTGCCTTAATCCTTACACTCTATTAGTGACTTGGTTGTAGTCTCTCATTTTTCGTAGGTTCCTTTTAAAGAAAAACCTCTTCAGACATATAGTAAGTTGTATCCATCTCCATGTGGACTTGCTCCCAAATTTCAATTGTAAGTTCTCATACTAACCTCTGTCATGGATTTTACAAGAAAACAAAATTTGCTAAATGCACTTGTTATTTTATTTACCAACTTCCAAATATAGTGCTTGAATTCCAAGAAACTACATAAAATGGTTAGGTAGGAATAAAACATCATTTTTGTTCAGAGATCTTTTTTCATAAGGGAAAAGTAGAATCTTCAAATCACATCTGCTAAGAGTGAATAGCTATAGCCTAGAATTTTACTTTAGAAATATAAACATTTAAATTCATACATAAAATCGTTGATGCCCATCATGTGGGTCTTATACTCCCTTCTAGGATAACAACTAAAATTGAACCTGAAACTCATACACAATGTTCAAACTCCAGAGCACCTAGACAAACTAAATAAATTCCATGATGCCTTATACCATTGCCTTTGTTTCGAAAAAGGTGTATATATAAAATGACATCTATAGTAGCCAATTAGCTATCATATTATTGGAAACATCATTGGCCCCATCTATAAATTTGTGAATCATGCAAATAAATTTAGTAATGATAGGGCCAACTTGGGAAACTAATTCCAACAGCAGTGCAATCTACCGCCCAGTCATGCTTGGTAAACAATTTGAAAGAAACAAGATAATTTAGTCGAATTCTTATAAAAAAGGCTACTAGGAAATATTTTCAATTATTTATGAAGGGTAGATATTTCTTTATGATATTGTTCATGTGTGTTGTAAATTAAGAGGCCTAGTTATATGTGTGAAAAAATATGGAATTTATCCCAAGAGGATGAAAACATTTTGTGACATGGATTTGTACATGGGAGAGGACCTTTTTACCTATAGATTGGACATTATTTAGAAAGTATATTGTATGATCCTCCTTTTACTTGAAGAGAAAATATTATTTATACAAGATTCCATATGACTCTAAAATATCACATTAAACCTTCTACTCTCATAGCTACAATAATGGATTTATCTTAACATTTAATATCAAATAACCCTTGCATATGTTTTGATCTTTGAATTTCAACTTGATACGTAGATATCATTTAGTAGGTGAAGGGTAGTAAAATGCATTATAGGTATTTTTTCCTTAAAAATATTTTAGAGTGGGTAATTTAATTGAGCATTGTAAATTTTTACCTAGTTTCTATCAACTCTTTGGGCTAATGCATTTCCAAAACTTATAAATATCCTATAAGATTTTTTTTATCCATTTATTGAACAATTTATTTTAGTACCCTATGAGCTTCCAAAGATCAATGCTTAGCTCACTCACGTGATTTTGATTACCAGGTAACTCTTAGAATATTCATTGAATTGTATGGCTATATTTAGAATCCCTGCCAAAATCACATAATAGGACAAGACCCTTGTTTTAAGGGAACTAATACTGAGATCCTATGCATGGGTTATAACTACCCCTAGATAGGAGGAAAATGAAATAGGTGAATTATATATTCCCAACCTATTCATCTCTTTTACCTACATCCATTCAAATCAATCCAATCAAGCATGGGATAAAGGAAATCACATGGTCTTGTGGTAGTTTGGATAACATCACATTTTATCAAATTAGATGTAAAATTTACAATGATAACGTGAGAGTATGAACTTAAGATATTTTTTTTCTTTGTTTCCAGAAAACAATCACTATGTTGAAAGTGGATTTATTGGAAGACCATAGAAACTTGTCATATTTTCTAAGAATAAACATGAATCTACGTCTACAAACATAACTTTAGTTCCTCCAATATTGGTGCTTATTCATAAAACACATCCATATCCAAGACTATCCAATTCCTAATGTATAATTGAAGTGTTCAAGCCAGCGACCTTCACCTGTGAAAGAAAATAAAAGTATGGATTTTACCAAAATGACTATGGTCATTGTATTTCAGTTATGAAGTTGTTAATACATATATAATATACTCTTTAACCCAATATTTGGTTGGATTTATTTAAAAGTAAAGAATGATGAAGTTTGTAGTGTGAAAATTGAACCCAAGAGATAGAATAATTACACTAAAAAAATTGCTAATCAAACATGCAAAATTCACACCAAAGGAGACTGAAATTGGAGAACAACACTAATCTGTATTCAATAAGTGTACAATAACCAAACTTTTGAAGTAATAGGCTGCTTCAATATATAATTACATGAGATAATTGAATGCATAAATATTCCATTTGAAATAGTAAAAAAGTAGGCTTACTAAATCTAGTCAAATCCCCCATAGGTGAATAAACCAGTTTCCAAATCTATGAACATGTTCACAAATTTTCTAAGTAAAGTGGGAAATATAAAGAGGGATGGAAAAAAAACTCATAAATGCCTTTATTCAGAGAAAATGAGGGAGGATGATGTGGGCAAAAAAAAATTCAACTACACCTAGTCTAGCTTTTCCTTTTTCCTTAAATCAGAATAAAACAAGGCAATTTTTCAGAAAAAATAGATATGTGCTTTGGAGGATCTGGAATAAACCATACATGCTACATTAGGTTTCCAGGATGTTTCCCAAGTGCTCCATGACTCATTTTTAACATGTGTTGTATTCTAGGACTTGTATAAGGCAACTAGCATATAATGGAATCTAGGAAACTAGGTAATAAGATGGAAATAATTAAATTAATGTCTAACGTAGGTAACTATGGGTTGATTATTCTAAAACCCCCCCTTAAGCCTGAATTTATGAGTAAATATCAAAAAAATATAGGGCCTATAAATAAGGATTAGTCACCCTTTACATACTGCTTGTCCATACAACCAAGGAAAGAGGAAAAAACCCAATATGAAAAACGTCACTTAAACATGGACAGGAAAAGAAAAATTTTGGAAATATTGTCATCAATCATGCTTCACAGCATGATAAAAAATACTCAACAGTGATTTGATATTGCTGAAGGTCTTCTCACAAAAAACATTGGTGAAGATATCTGCCACTTGTTCTGAAGATGCACAGAAGAGTAGATCAATGGTGCCATCATGCACAAGCTGTCTGATGTAGTGAATATGGATATCAATGTGATTGGTTCATTGTCTCTGAACTGGATCATTGAAGATTTTAATGGTGCTCTTATTATCACAGTAGATAATAGTTGAAAACTATGATTTGAAACCACATTCTCCAAGTATCCCCTGCAACCACAAACATTGAGTTGCTTCATTTACAACTCCTCTATAATCTGCTTTTGTAGATGAGAGTGCTATGGCACTCTGCTTCTTGCTTGACCAGCTAATTGCTCCTTCTGCAAGCATGAACACATATCCTAATGTAGAATTTCGATCTGTGTTGTCACCTACCCAATCACTGTAAGTAAACCCAATCAAATCAAGATCAGATTTTGCTTTGTAGAAGATAGCATGAGTTCTTGTCCCTTGAACAAAGTTTAGGATCCTTTTGGCTACTCTCTAGTGGATCTCATGAGTCTTATCCATGTATCTTGAATCCACACTAACTGCATAATATATATCAGGTCGATTGTGTTTAAGCTAAAGCAAACACTCAATCAACTACCTATACAGTGTATTATTTACCATAGGAGAAGAGCTTGCTTCTTCAAGCTTAACTCTTGAAAGGAAGGGAGTCTTTCTTGGCTTGCAATATTTCATGTTGAACTTGTTCAGAAAATCCAAAGCATAAATAGACTGATGTACTTTGATTCTATGTTTGGATTGAGCAATTTTGAGACCCAATAATTGGCTCAACAATCCCAAATATGTCATAGAAAATGCATGGTTCATTGCATCCTTCAAGGAGGCAATCTCTTTCTTTGAACTTCTTGTAATGAGAAGGTCATCCACATACAAGAAAATAATCAGAAAAGAACCATGAATCAGCTTAAAATAGACATTAGGATCATACTTACATTGAACAAAACTCAATGATAGTAGAAATCCATCAATCTTGGCATACCAAGCCCTGGGGGATTGCTTGAGCCCATACAATGATTTCTTTAACCTGTATAGTAAAGATGGATTAGAAACAAACAATTCAAGTTGATACATGTAAATCTCTTCAGTGAGATATCCATTTAGGAAATCACACTTCACATCCATGTGATGTACCTCCCACTACTTCGAAGCTGCAATGGCTAAAGCTAGCCTTATGGAGTTCATATTTGCCACTGGTGCAAAGGTTTCATTGTAGTCAATACCATGTACTTGTGAGTAGCCCTTGGCTGCCAATATTTCTTTATATTTCAAAGGTGAACCATCATCAGCAAAATTAGTCATGAAAACCCACTTACATTGAACTAGCTTCCTCCCTTGGGGAAGATCAACCAATTCCCAAGTGTTGTTCTTCTGGAGCGAGCCAAATTATTCTTTCATGGATGTTTACAATCTTGGATCATGTGCTGCATGTTCATATTTCTTTGGATAGGACTCAACCATCAGATATCACTTCTCAACAAACAAAGGATCTTTCATACAAAGGGCACTCTCAAACTGATATCTAGTCCTCCTTGTGTCACTCTTAGCTTCGGGACTACAAAGCCTTCCTCTTTTCAGTTGGAATTCTAGCCCAAGCCTTTGAGCCAAAAATCCTTAAATGGGTCACATCTGGATTGTTCCCACTTCAATATTGAGAAGGATTCATACCATCAATATGCTTATGATGCACCCTATTCTAGATGTAGGATACACATTTTATAGCCTCAACCCAAAACTTTGGTGGAAAATTCTTAGCCTCCATCATGCAGGTTGCCATCTCCTTCAGTGATCTGTTCTTTCTCTCAGAAACACCATTTTGTTGTGATGTGTAAGGGATTGAATGCTACATCTGAATATATACATCTTTACAATGCTCAATGAACTCATACTGCACATGCTCACCACCATTGTCAGATCTAAGGATCTTGAGTTTCCTCCCAGACTGGTTTTCAACCAAGGCTCTAAAGAATTTGAAGAGGTCAAAAACTTCAGACTTATGCTTTAGGAAGAGAACCCAACAATACCTGGAAAAGTCATCTATGAAGTTCAATGCATATTTGGCTTCAATCATGGACATATGAGGGAATGGACCAGCATATCACTGTGGATCAGCTCAAGAGGTGCAGAGGTTCTCTGATGACTAGTTTTCTCATGCTTGTGCTCTGGGTGTTTTCCTATGATACAACCTTGACAGACTCCCTTAGAAAACTTGATCTTTGGTAAACCTATGACTATATCTTTTTCACTCAAATAAGAAATATACTTGCAGTTAAGATTTCCAAATATTTCATGCCAAGGCTTGCTTGCTTCATTAGCATCGATTAGAAGAGAAGGGGGGTTTGAGTAGGGTAGAATATGGGAAAAC
Organism: Pseudotsuga menziesii; assembly: GCA_001517045.1. Lineage (NCBI taxonomy): Eukaryota > Viridiplantae > Streptophyta > Pinopsida > Pinales > Pinaceae > Pseudotsuga > Pseudotsuga menziesii. The sequence goes on along the minus strand of LPNX010562713.1, from coordinate 143,170 downwards.
TTGTATACCTTCAAAGTGTGATCTAAAACACCTTTTTCTATGACTTTACCATTCAAAATATTAGTGATTTCAACATCATAATGGGAGAATATGACCTTTTTTGGAGACCCAGTATGAGTCATCTGATACACTCACAAGAGATTAGAGGCAAGACCTAGAACATACAACACATTATTGAACTTACCATGGTCAAGATCAATCCTTCCCTTCCGCAAAATGTCATTGAGAGAGTCATCTCCCAAAACTATTGGTGGACCTTTCGACATGTCAAGAGAGGAGAATGTCTATTTTGTCAAAACCATATGTCTAGAAGCTCCAGAGTCTATAATGAATCTAGGTGAGCTTGATGTTCCAGCAACTAAGGCTTGTACTCTCTCTCTGTCCTCTGAATTTTATTCTCCTTCCCTCTTCTTTGAGCAATCAAGAAGGGATATGTTATTCTTCTCTATGAGTTGGGTAAACATGTCAATTTTCTTCTTCATACAAGAGCTCTCAGGATGATAGCCCTTACTACAGTATGCGCACTTACTCATTTATCCTTTGTTCTTCTTCTTTTGGGAGTTCTTCTTAGAACCTTGGGGCTCCTCTTGAGACTTGTTCTTATCTCTCTTTTGCTCAGGTGGATTTTTATCTTTTTTATTGCTTTTTGAATCCACCCTTGAATCTCCAACAACCAAAGCTTGGTCTTTGGAAGGTTTGATAACACCCATCATCGCCAACTTATCTTGCTCCTGTGTGAGGGATTCCATGAACTCTGCAAGCTTAGGCATCTTCCAGGCTTGAGCTGTAAACTTGGTGGCATGGAAGGTCGAAACAAACATTGAATAGTCAGGACCAAGCTTAGAGAGTATGGCCAAAACTAGTTTCTCTTCCTTCTTTTTGATCCCACACTGTTTCAACTGCAAAAAAGGGACCTTAAACTTGGAAAAGTAGAGTTGCAATTATTCTAAGCTACTGAGACTCAAGGAGATCAGCTCATTATTGATTTGATGTCATCTCATCTCATCTATATTTCCAAAAACCTATTCTAGCTTCTCCCACACTTCATTAGGTGATGTCAATCCATCAAGATGGAAGAGGAGGTCTCTTGGAATGCTCATACACAAAAGACCATAGGCCTCATCCCTCCTGTTGTGCCATTTAATTTTCTCTACAGCTGCATTGGGCTCTACCTCAGTTGCCATAGTTACCCTGTATAGACATTTTTCTCTAAAATATATCTCCATCTCATCTTTCCACTCAAATAAATTGAAGGGAATCAAGATGATCTCTTGAGATTGGTCCATAGTTGAGAAATTGTGCCCTCCAGTCAGTAGAATGTGCTCCCAGTCAAGATGTAGAACCTGAAATAGAAATAAGGAAGGATATAAATTTATCTACAAATCCTTTGATACCATATGGAAATTGGACCCAAGAGATAGAACAATTACACTCACAAAATTGCTAATCAAACATGCAAAATTCACACCAAAGGATACTAAAATTGGCGCATAACACTAATCTGTATTCAATAAGTGTGCAATAGAAAACCTTGTGAATTAATAGGCTGCTGAAATATATAATTACATGAGAGAATCAAATGCATAAATATTCCATTCGAAATAGTCAAAAAGTAGGCTCACTAAATCTAGTCAAATCCCCCATATGTGCATAAAGTTGTTTCCAAATCTATGAAGATGGTCATGAATTTTCTAATTCAAGTGGGAAAGCTAAATAGGGATGGAAATAAAACTCATACATGATTTTATTTGGAGAAAAGGAGGGAGGACGATGTGGGAAAAAAACAATTCAACTACACCTAGTCTAGCTTTTCCTTTTGCCTTAAATCAGAATAAAACAAGGCATCTTTTCAGAAAAAGAAAATATGCACTTTGGAGGATCTAGAATAAATAAGACATGCTAAATTGGGTTTCTTGGATGTTTCCCAAGAGCTCTGTGACTCAGTTTTAGCATTTGCTGACTTCTAGGACTTTTAGAATTCAACTGGCATAGAATGGAATCTAGGAAACTAGGTAATAAGACAGCAATGATTGAATTAATGTCTAAGGTAGGTAACTATGGGTTTATTATTATGACATGGAGTAAGTTGTATAAATATGATTTTCCATATATGAATGTGTCTTGGCTATCATATTTTTCAATGAAATCTTGAAAATGGTTGTATTAGTAAGGTCATATGTTTTTACTAGTGCATTGAAAGTGGCAAGAAATCATTTCTTTTGTTTGGAGTTAAAGCATTGGCCATGAATGAACCTGCAATTAGTTCCATTGTTTCAATACTATGGTAATGAATTTATTATCAGAATGATGTATATAGAACATCCTATATCCATATTGGCATATTCCCAATTGAGGCTCCCTATCTCTTTGAAATGAATTTACATTTTGATTTTAGGGGTTGAATTCTATCTTTCTTAGTACCATGAAGATAGATTCGATATGAAGAACATAGGAAGGTGGGTGTTGGGCTCTG